>JAJKFI010000047.1:6162583-6174785 GCA_029204185.1 Lerista edwardsae
GCCAGTTTCCACCAGTTCTGGAGTGTGTGGTGTGAAACTGCAACACCGGGCACACATGTGAGTGGGGGTGGGGTCAGCGATGGGACATATCAACACCCGGGTACACATGTGTGTGTGGGTGGGGTCAGGGATGGGACATATCAACACCGGGACACCCATGTGAGTGGGGGTGGGGTCAGGGATGGGACATATCAACACCGGGGCACCCATGTGAGTGGGTGTGGGGTCAGGGATGGGACATATCAACACCCGGGCACACATGTAAGTGGGGGTGGGGTCAGGGATGGGACATATCAACACCCGGGCACACATGTGAGGGGGGGGTCAGGGATGGGACATATAAACACCTGGGCACACATGTGAGGGGGGGCAGGGATGGGACATATAAACACCGGGGACACATGTGAGGGGGGGCAGGGATGGGACATATAAATGGGCCATCTGTATGCCTGGTGAGTAGCTGGGGGTCGGGGATGGCACCTATAAACACCCGGGCGAAGCCGGGTACATAAAAGCTAGTGTAAATGATAAAGATGAATGGCCCTGAGCATTTGCAGACGGTGCTTCTTAGTATGACGCAGAACATGCCTAGCCTCAAAAAGTCTCAGGTTCTGTCATCAGTATAAAAATGGATCTTGGGGAGACAGGATGTGAAAGGACCTTCCCAGAGATGTTAGAAGAACCCATGTTAGAGGCGAAGACAGTGCTGGAGATGTAGCAACCAGAGACTCAATAGAAAATAGTTTAATTCATTCATACATATCTGGGATGAAAGGGAAAGGCATCTGGAGGCAGTACATGAGGTCTAGCACCTTTCCTTTCTTCCTGGGGCAAATAGATATCTGCCTGCGTGCCCTCTGATCCAGATCAGGTCTTCCGACCACTGTGGTTCCGATCAGATGAGGGTTTTATGTGTGCTAATTTAAGAGCGCAATCCTAAACTGGAGTTAGGTCACCATAAACTAAGCCAGCAAAGTTTGACCAGCACAAGGGCCACCATAAAGTGTGTTCAGACTACTCTCGGAGTCAGGGGGGATGGCTCATGTCTGTGTGGCGGCCTTTCTGACTCCAAGAGTGCTCCAAACATACTTTACGGTGGCCCTTGTGCTGGCCAAACTTCGCTGGCTTAGTTTATGCCAGCCCAACTCAGTTTAGGATTGCACCCTAAATTAGAAAAAACAAGCATTCATGCCCCATATTACCTGAAGGTTTTTTTATTGGTATTTATTTTAAAAAGAGCTTTAAAAACCAACCTTATTCCTGCCCTGATACCAGAGTGAGTTAAAGGCTTAGGTTAACTAGGAAACTCTGTGACTGCACCACTCTTGGGATTTGGCACAATGCTTAGGATGCATCCACAATGCTTAGGATGTAGATGAAATTGCAGGTGGAAGAAGCAGGGGAAAGTGGCTGCTGGTGTTTGAAATAAATGCCTTGTTTGTCTTGAGGTCAATCAGCTGGCAGGTCTTGCAGCTATCTTGAGCCTCTGGCATCTGTTTTAAAAGGACAGAGTGACATTGTGGGGCTGTCTAGACCTGGGAGGGAAAGAGGTATTCTGATCAGAAAGGCAGCTGGAATTGGGGAGGAAGATGAGAAAATAATTGGAACTCTGCCAGTAGACGAATTCTACCAGAATTTAAAATCACTTTGTTCCGATGTCAAGACTGACCTCGGATATTCTTGATATTCTTTTGCATGAATGTAGACCAACTGCAGAAATTTGTGTGCTGTTCCATCAGTTCAGTCAAAGAAAGAATCAGTCCAACTAATGATTGAGTCACAATTGAGCTCAAATAGTCAGCTGTTCAAAAATCCAACCATTCATTTTCTCTGCTACCCCCTGAAAGAAGCTCTAAAAGCAGGATAGCACTGATTCCAGGGACTATAGCAGTATTTCATTCATTTAGAGGCCAAACTGAGCTGAATGAGGTTTATGGGAATGTTCTTAAGAATGTCGAAAAATGCTCCCTCTGTTTGGAGACTTTGTGATGGTTCTTAAGAAAATGTTTATATTGTCCCCTTTCTTGCTTTCTCTCACTTGACTTTGTCCTCAATCAAATTTATTAGTTCCATAGGGATAGTGATGGTGATTATTCCAATATGTTGTTCCATATATCAGGCCAACTGCAGGTAGGGAGGCAAGTTGTCAGTCCAAGCAAGAGACTTGAACAGTCTGAAAATAGCTCAAAGCTACAACGGAATCAGGCTGGAGACTGCAGTTATATAAAGTCTCAGTTTTACCTGATCTCTGGTGGCCTGAGAATCCCTAGTTATGTTGCTGTATGTCATGTTACCAATTCACAAAGCATGGGTCTCAATTGATGGCATTTGCTTGAAGTGAGGTAACCCCATCTTCTATCTTTTTCACAGTGCTTTGAAGCTCCTACTTTTCTCCCCTCTGTTGACCTTTTTCCCCCTCTGCTATATTCCTTCTTATCCCAGCCAATCAAGGCTTTACATGCATATTGCATGTAAAGACATCACCGTGTATACAACCAGTCATATTTATCTATGTGCTGATCTCACAATGGGCAAACCAAGAGCGCTTTAATGTAGGCATTGCTTTCTGAACTGGACAACATGGACAACGGTAGCCAATTAGGGACCACCGCAAGATCATTCATTCGTTTTTTATCCTGCCTCTTGCAAGTAGTTTCTGAGCTCTTTGACAGGTATTGTACATGGCCCTATCCATGCATCTTCTGCCCCTAGTTTTATTGCAACGACTGGGTTTACTGAACATTGTCATGTGCAAAACAGCAGATAGCTGCATTCAGAGCAGGTATCTGTTCTGAATAAAAAAATTAGCCCTTTTATGATTCCGATGAATAAGTGCTCCAAAACGCCTTCTCCCCAAGGCCAAACCAAGACCTCCAAGGGTGGCTTGCCAGATGCCACTCTCCTTACCTGGTGATATGCCAAATCCTGATCCAACTTTCCCATAGCTTAGCACTGTCCTTCCCTCCACATTGTCTCTTTTTTTTCTGTCCCCCAATTCCTTTTCCAGCCCAGAAAGGGGAGGGGTTTGGAAGAGCAGTGAAGGCAGGCAGATATAGGTGCCCCCCCCCACCAATCTGCTGCCTGAGGCAACCAGTTGGCCTCATGGGGAGGGCCGGCCCTACTCCCTCCATTTTAACTCGGCACTAGTTTTTAAAAAATGGATGTGATATTTCCCTTGCTCTCTCAATGCTGAATGAATGTGGAGGGGGCATTTTGGAGCACCTATTCATTGGAATCCAAACAGAACTCTTCTAGCTCAAGTCAAATTTTCTCCTGGATCCTCTTCTGATAACCATGGCCAGCAAATGAGGTTTTCCTTCCTGTAGGCTCCAAGGGCAGTTTCACATATTTCATACCAACAAATCTGAGTGTTGTAGATTCCCCAAGAAACCAAATTTATTTTTCAAGCATGCTTGTCTCATTCATGCTTTATGTTTTCAGGTGGACAAGTCAATCTCAGGCAAGTGCCTAAAAACTAATGTGCAGAAAGACCCCAAGGCCCAAGCTATCTGCCCGTGGTGATTTGTTAGGCTGTGGCTGAACTTGCCTTGTCAGAGGTCAACTCCACCTTCCAAACTCTTTAACCTCTAGATTTGGCACAGATCCCTTGAGAGATTTGATCTGGGACCAGTGATGTCATGCAGGGGGTATGCGGGGGTACACGAGTACCGGTTTCTAGGATTACAGCTGGCCCCACCCATTCGCCCACCCACTCGTCGACTCCGCCCTCTGCAACGTTTGAATTTCCTGCATGTTTGAGTTGCCTGCATGTTCTCAGAGCCAGGCAGGCAGGCAGGCAGCAAGCGGAGCCTTTCCTTTCCTTGCCACTGAAAAATGAGTTGCTCTGGGGTTTTAACATGATGCCAGGCCTCCTTAACATGTTCTGGGGGTGCTGTGGAATACTGTTGCAACTGTTGGGTCAGTTTAAAATCGTCTGAGGCCTCAAAAAGGGCTTTTTTCATGTCACTTCCTGCCACGACATCACTTCTGGCTTATGACATCACTTCCGGTGGGCGGGTCCCGACACGTGCCAATCAAAAGTGAGTACCTGTTCTTAAATCATTTAGATGACACCACTGTCTGGGACCCACTGTTGGAATGGATTCTTTTATAATTTTGAGCTGAAACTTGGGGAGGGGGGCTTCAACTCAAGAACTTCTCTCCCCCCCCCAATCCACCGTTGAATTCCACATTTCTTTTGGATGAACCCAGCAGTGATTCTCTGGGATGCCTGTTGGACTCCCAGCATGTAACCATTAACACCAAGGATGTAATTTTGCACAGCTTGACCCCTCAGTGTTTAGTGCTTGGCCAGCACTAAACACTTGGCCAGCCTCTTGAAAAGTAATATAGATGAGCAATCACATATTAAACATTAGAACATAACCCCTGCTGGATCAGGCCAAAGGCCCATCTAGTCCAGTTTCCTGTATCCCACCATGGCCTACCAGATGCCTCAGGTGCAGTCATACAAGACAATAAGATATTTGCATCCTGTTGCCATTCCCTTGCACCTAGCATTCTGAGGTAGCCTATAAGCAGGAGGTTGTACACACCCATCATGGCTTGTAACCGGTGATGGACTTTTCTTCTAGATTCTGTCCAATCCCTTTTTAAAAGCATTCAGGCCAGATGCCATCATCACATCCTGTGCAAGGATTTCCACAGATAATTAAAAAAAATTTTTTTAAGTTGTTAAAAAGTTGTGTCTTTTTTTGTATATTGGTTGCGTGCCTTTGGTAAAAAGCTAAAGGACCCCCCAAATATCAGAACACGAACAAATATATACACATAGAGAATGGGGGAGTCAGTCTCATCAACAAATAGCTTTGGCAGGTGACAAAACCAGGTGATTGGAACCACTCTTTCTCTTTCTCCATTGTTCAATGCCATTGGTTAGAAGAGAGCTCTTACTGTTCTTCCACCCACCTACATAGAAATTTATCTCTATGAGTAGGAAACAGCTGCACTTTGCACTGGGCTGTCTCTGTCGGCAGCTTGTGTGACTTGCGTTTGCCATTCCTTTTGTTGCCTGTCCAATTACTGCAGTTCTTGGAAGGAGAAGTCTTGTTTAAAATTACAACTAGTAGCCAACATGCAATTATAATTGTGCCAGGGTTATTATGTAAAAAATCGGTCTTGAACAGGAGCCCAGCATCTCCTCTGTAGAGTGGTCAGATCACCGCTACAAAAGCTCAGCTTGTACAAAGCGCAGCCAGAGAATGCACGTCAGTAGCCGCCGAACCTCAACTCTCTTATCCTTTTTGAATGTCCTCGTTTATTGTATCCCCCTGTGCTTCCTCCCACCATTTTGGCTGCTTCTTATTTTGCTCCATGGAGGATGCTGTGCTGGAGCCTCTTGGCAAAGCCCTGCCTCGCTCTCTTCCTATTGGGTGTCTGCCAGGCAGAGGGGCATTGTGGGATTGGTACCCCAGAAGTACTGGAACTCAAGCAATGGCTGGAATTAATTCTTTAGAATGTTTAATTGAAGTGCCATCAGCCCTTATCAGGAGGTACCTCAAAATTAAACCCTAATAAGCACCACCATGAATTTTATTTTTTGGGGGGGTGGGTGAACCCAGCTATAATGCTTCAGAGGCTCTGTTGCTCCCTATAAGCACCCATCATTCCCAAAACTAGAGCCGCCAAGGAAGTAATCTCAATTCCAAGTGTTTGGCTTCATTGCCTTTTTATTCATTCAGTACCACTCTCCTGCTCTTGCCCTTTATCTGCTCAGAGGCCAAGCTAAGGATTCTCTGGGCTGGTTAGATATGCCTTGCTGCTTTTCCTGAATGTGGTCCTTTCCTAGTTTCTGAACACCCACTTCTGCAGAACCGCCTCTGGAAGTCTATAAGAAGATCCTCCTAGACTGGGGCACAGACATTCCTAGGAAGGACCCCTGATCAGTATTGAAAGAGTAATGAAAAATTGTGTTTGGGAGCCATCTATGTGGTGGGGATGTCAAATTCATTTCAAACAGTGAGCCAAATCACATTTATGATGCCTGCTGAGGGCCAGAACAGTGGCGTCATTCACCCGGTACGCTGGGTGGGACTTACCTTTGAGCGGCAATCCGCCCGTTGCGGAATGCGGCATTCCGCAACGGGCGGACTGCCGCTCAAAGGTAAGTCCCGCCCAGCGTACCGGGTGAATGATGCCACTGGGCCAGAAGTGATGTCATTAAGCAGGAAGTCATGTCATTAAGCAGGTCATTACCAGAAATAAGCACTTTTTCTCACTTAGGAACTCATTAGCTGCAAATAGAGGAGAAAATATGCAAGTCTTGACCATATTTTTAAGATATGGTCAATCCCAAATGTCATGCATGCTGCCCTTTCAGCAGTGACATCTCAGCACAGCTCAGCAGCTGCGAGCAACTAATGGTGATGCTGGGAGATCCTGAGGGCCAGATAAACAGAGTCCATGGGTTGCATTCCCCCCCCCCCGGGGCTTATGTTTGACGCCGCTGTACTAGGTATTCCAATAGTTAATGTGCAATTTGTATCGTTGTTTTAAACCTCACATTTTGAATTGGCTTAGGGAGCACTATGCCTCAACTGGCATCTGTCAAACCTGCAATTGATTCAACATTTTAACTCACCCTTGTGTGAGCTTGAAAGTGCTCAAGACGTTGACTCATGGAGTAAAAAGATGGTGTAGCAGAGAGTTCCCTGTCTGGTGAAGTGAAAGCAGAGCCAGCCCTTCCATGAGGCCAACAGAGGCAGTTGCTTCAGGTTGACTCTGAATAACACAGGGTGTTTACCTCTATCTGCCCACCTGCCTTCTCCTCCGCCTCTTCCACTCCCAGGGTTTGGGAAAAGTTAAAAGGGAATGGGGCAAAAGTAGCGGTGTGGAGGAGAGGAGAACTGTGCAGCGGAGGTGCTCTGGTCAGTCACTCTCCTCTCACTTCCTCTTCAGCTCTGTTCCCTCCTTTTTTTTTTTTTAACTCCAGGAGTGGGAAGAGGAGTAGAAGCAAGGGGTATACCACACGATAAGGGGGGCAGCATTTGCTGCACTACGTCAGGTTGTGCAGATACTGGAAAGGTGAATATAAATGTTCCAAATAAAAAGGGACGCTGATACCAGATCTTTTTCCCCTTCCAGGCAGTGGCATAGCTGGGGAACCTGGTACCCAGGTCCCACAAATTTGTAACATTCCCATACCCTCTGGGCCTCAGAAGGCCCCTGAAAAACACCCCCTTGAGCCCCCTCGAGGTGTGGTACCCAGGGCAATGAACCCTGCAGTCCCCCATAGCTACCCCATAGCTACAATTGTTGTTTCTTTTCTAATTTAACAATTTGTCCAGTGATTGGGATGTCGTCAGTTCTGTAGCTGTGCTTAAAATGAAACATTGCTTCAGGCTCCATTTCCTGTTTTCCCATTTTGGTAATTTTTTTTTTCTGTCTTCAGAAGGTGAGAATTATACTTTCAGAAGCGGGCTGTAGCAGATGGAGCAGACAGAAGGAGAAATTTATTTGTGCACAGACACATATATTTATATTACTTGAGCCAACAACCAACACCAAACAAGACAAAACGTGGTACCACAATAACTCCGGCAACTGTATCTATGGTAACACTTGCACACATATAACGACAGCAAGTCACAGTTAATGAAAACCTTGGAGATGTTGGCTGTTTAATTGTCCTTTTTTTGTTGGAGGGCGCTTTTAAAAAATCGTCAGTATTTAAAGAAATGTGCTAAAGAAGCTATAATTGTATCTGCCAAAGTCAAAATCCCTACATGAACCTCTAAGCCAGAGAGGAGGAATTGTAAGTGTATGTTGGAGGGAGTGAGAGCTTCATCTGTGATAAAAATTATTAGGGGCAAAAAAAAGACAATTTCCCAAAACACTAAACTGGCTCTGCAGCAGTAACAGCAGAATAGTTCCATGCTGGGTAAAATTGGTCCACAACGGACTAGTTGGATCAAGCATGAAACCTTTTTCTTTTCACTGTGTATAGAACAACAGCCCCAATCTAAGACTGATTGACAATGCAATCTTACTCATGCTTACCCAGAAGTCAGCCCCACTGCGTTCAATGGAACTTAAATTACTTCCAGGAAAGACTGCAGCCAAAGAGCGCAATCCTAAACTGGAATTAAAACTAAGGCATGAACTAAGCCAGCAAAGTTTGGCCAGCACAAGGGCCACCATAAAGCGTGTTTGGACTACTCTCGGAGTCAGGGAGGATGGCTCACATCTGTGTGCTGGCCTCGCTGCCTCTGAGATTGGTCCAAACTTACCTTATGGTGTCCCTTGTGCTGGCCAAACTTTGCTGGCTTAGTTTATGCTGGCCTAACTCAGTTTAGGATTGCACCCTTAATCTGTGCGAGTGAGTGTGAGAGGGTACTAATTTATGTAGGTGCAAAAGGAAAGATTTGGGATTATATTGGGGTGCAGCTACAGGGTGTGCCTTTCAGACATGTGTATCATGTGCACATAGCGGAAATCTCTTATGTGTGCAAGGACAGAGTGCAGTGGCCAGTGGCACAACTTGGTGGAGTGGCATACAAGAAAGTGGGAGATGAAGTTAGGGGGTAACACTAGTCCCCACAATTTTTTGTGGGGATAATACAATAATGAGGAATGATCATCTTACAGTGCAAGCCTATTGCATGTCTACTCCAAAATGAGCACAACTGAGTTTAAAGTAATTTAGAGCCCAATCTTAGGCATGTATACTCAGAAGTAAGTCCTTATTGTCAATGGAGTTTACTCCCAGGAATGTGAGGGTAGGATTGTACCCCTACTAATTGGGTAAGAGGCACTTTTCACTTGGTAATCCGCTTATAGTTAGCAGGGGGAGAGTAATTGTCCCTCTTCACCCCAGCACAGTGTTTTTTCTAGTGGCTGTTGCTAGTGGTGTTTTGCATATTTTTAGATTGTGAGTCCTTTGGGACAGGGAGCCATTTAACTAGATTATTACTTTTCTTTGTGAACTTTGTGTTGAAAAGTGGTTGTTGTTGTTGTTGTTGTTCAGTCGCTAAGTTGTGTCCGACTCTTTGCGACTCCATGAATCACAGCACGCCAGGCCTCCCTGTCCTCCACTAGCTTCCGGTGTTCGCCCAATTTCATGTTCTTTGCTTCGGTGACACTATCTAACCATCTCATCTTCTGCTGCCCCCTTCTCCTTTTGCCTTCAATCTTTCCCAGCATGAGGGTCTTTTCTAAAGAGTCCTCTCTTCTCATGAGGTGGCCAAAGTATTTGAGCTTCAGCTTCAGGATTTGTCCTTCCAGGGAGCAAGCAGGCTTCCTGGAGGATTGACCGACTGGATCTCCTTGCAGTCCAGGAGACTCTCAAGAGTCTTCTCCAACACCGTAATTCAAAAGCATCTATTCTTCGGCGCTCTACCTTTCTTATGGTCCAGCTCTCACAGCCATACATTGCTACTGGGAAAACCATAGCTTTGATTATGCAAACTTTTGTTGGCAGGGTGATGTCTCGGCTTTTTATTAAGTCGTCTAGGTTCGCCATAGCTTTCCTCCCAAGAAGTAAACGTCTTTTAATTTCATGGCTGCAGTCACCATCTGCGGTGATCTTGGAGCCCAGGAAAATAAAGTCTGTCACTGCTTCCATTTCTTCCCCTTATATTTGCCAGGAAGTGATGGGAGTGGTTGCCATGATCTTAGTTTTTTTTAATGTTGAGCTTCAAGCCAATTTTTCAATTTCAATTTCAATTTCAATCAGAAAAGTGGTATATAAATACTATTTGTTTGTTTGTTTGTTTGTTTGTTTGTTTGTTTGTTTGATTGATTGATTGATTGATTGATTGATTGATTGATTGATTGTAGCCTCACTCCCAGGCATGTGTATTGGATTGCACCTTTAGCCTATTCTGCAATAAAACCAATCAAAGGGCCCAGTCCTCTCCAACCTTCCAGCACTGATGCAGCCGTGCTGACAGGTCAAGTGCTGCATCTTGTGGTGGGGAGGCAGTCACGGGGCTTCCTCATGGTAAGGGAATGTTTGTTCCCTTACTTCAGGGTTGCATTGCAGCAACATCAGCACTGGAAAATTGGTGAGGATTGGGGCCTCCCCCTAAAAGTTCTGTAGCACGTTCAAGGCTAGCAGATTGACTATGGTAGCAGCTTTCATGGACCAGAGCCCGCCTCCTCCGTGGCATGAAGTGTTATCCTCAGTTGGCAGACACAGCCTTGGGTGCAAAGGAAAACTGATGTAAACACTGAGGCCAAAAGGCGGTGAAATGCAAGGGATGCTGTCAGTCTGCAACAGCTCTGTACATACAAAGCTTGAATGACACCAGGTCACAACTGCAGCCGTGCCTGGTGATTGTACTTCTGAGGATCAACTACAATGTCACAAAGGCAAAGACGAGAGCTTTTTCTTTTCACAAAGTTGGGGATCTTCTGAAGCTGTTATAATATTAGCCATGGAGGGAGAAACGTAAAGGCAAAATGGTGCCCACTAGTTTCCCCCCTCCATGGCTAAAAGCATCGGGGGGGGGGGAGAAGCATCAGTGCTGGGGCAAAGGGTTAAACCTTCACTCATGCTGTGGCCATGAGCCAAATTAGACTCCAGCACTCCAAAGACTTCAGTGTTCTTTGAAGAGAGTAAAAGTCCTGGGAGTTTATTTCAAACTTCCAGACTTCACATGTTGCATCAAATTTGGTCATCAAATCCTTCCCCAAAACAGTCCGTGTATGGGGACTTAGGAGGCAGCCTGTCGCATTCTCCATTTCATTCTGACCAGACCTCCAGGTTGGGCATCATACACAGCCTTCCTCTTTCACACGTAAATTGTAGTCTGCCAGCCTGGTGTCACCAGAGACCCATAACCTTGCCCAACCATGGCTCACACCTGGTCACCTTGTCTAGTTCACTCATCTCACTTGGAAGCAGGACATTTGAATGTCTGTCAATTCCAAACTAGCCTATCAGAGCTCGATGCTGAGCTTAGCCTATCAGAACAGGTCCCAAAAATGAGATAAAAGAGAGCTGTCCAGCTGGGTTGAGAGGGCAAGGCAAGTGGGAGATGTGAGATCAGGGCTAGCAAATACAGTGCCTACAATGGGCCAAAGAGCATTCACGGTGTCTGCTGAGGGCCAGAAGTGATGTAATTAAGCTGCTGATGGTCAGAAATAAGCACTTTGTTCTCACCTAGGAACTCATCAGCTGCAAATGAGAGAAAATATGCAAGTTTGGGTTATATTTTCAAGATGTGGGAAAGCCCAACTTGGGCCACGCTTTCAGCTGTGCAGCCTCTGCCAAGGCATCACTTCGCAGCTCAGGTGCTCTGCAAAGTGATACGTTGGCAGAAGTGGTGCTCCTGAAAGGGTGGCTCACGGGATACGTGGGCTCTCCCAGCACCCTGGCAGCATCTCCCTCTCTCAGCCCCCTTCATCTGCTCCTTCTCCCATAGCATTCCTTGCCTTCTGAGGCCTCCTTCTGACCCTCCTGCAGGAGTGCCATGAAGGGTCAATAGAGAGCAACACCCCCCCCTACTGCACCTGCTGCTTCAGAGGGGTGGCAGGGGAGCAAGTTGCCATTCTCTTGATTCCTCCTCCAGCCTTTGTGGTGGCAGCCACCCTAGGCCTTGGGCTTGGTTCCTCTTCCTGCAGGCAAGCAGCAGCCTTCAGCTCTTGGCCTCATCACAAGTCAGCTGCAGGGCTTTTAAACCCTGTGACAACTTGCTCTGCCCAGGTTCCCTGCTGTTTCTGTCCCTTCTGTCCCGGGGATCCCTGGATTTAGCATCCATTTGTGATGCTATTGAGGCACTTGGGTTGGCCCTGAGCAGCTTCTGTTTGCTAGCATTCTTGCCTGTCCAGGGGCCGCTGAACCTGCATCACAGCCTGTGAGACTGGAAGCCTGTTCCCAGGCCAGGAACAATCTCAGACAGGTGCTATACAGGGCAGGTTTGAGCAAGTGTATCCTTGTATGGGGTTGTCTGGATGAGAGAGGCAGAGAAGTGGAGCAAGGTGGTTAGTCAAGATCACCCCCATCTTTCTTCCTCCTCAGGTAACCCAGTGTGAATAAAAGCCCTCCCCACACACACAAGCTGGGTGCAGAAATGAGACCTTCAACCTGCAGTTCTGGTGGCAGTCAGTCTACTCCACACATTTGTGATTGTACATGTGGTTTTGATGTGATCTCAAGGTGGGGAGAAGAACCAGATTTCCCAGAAAGAACCATGGCTGGTACAACCCTGGAGACTCTCTCTCTCTCTCTCTCTCTCTC
>JAJKFI010000047.1:6174795-6212969 GCA_029204185.1 Lerista edwardsae
GAGAGAGAGAGAGAGAGAGAATCCTACTGGGGGAAGCAGGCTGGAAATGAACTTTGAGTGGGAAAAGATTATTACTTCTCCATGCAGCATTGTAGGCTACAGAGGCAGTTTTCTGTTTTTAAAGATGCCCACAGATTAGGAAAAGTGCTCATTCTAAGCAGAAACCAGCTAAGCAGAGACTAAGCAGAGACAAGCCAAGACAAAAGGAACTGAAAGTAGCCATTACAGTACACTGATTTTAAAAATGAATCCAATGGGGATCTAGGAAATTACAGGCATTAATGTCTCTTCTAGGGGGAAAAAGTTTGACCAAATATAGAATTATTCCATATATAGAAGAACAAGTCTTGTTGAGGAAAAAGTCAGCATGGCTTTGGCAAAAGGAAATCCTGCCTCACCAACCTTTCAGCATTCTTTGAGAGTCAACAAGTAACTCAAAAGGAGTAATCTGGTAGACTCTTATACTCTTGGTCTTCCAAAAAGCTTTTGACAAGGTCCTTCAACAGGGATGAAGAAGCAGCCAGACACATTCCTTGTGCACCTGGAGCACCCAAGCACTCTTGGGTTCCTCAAGGGAAGACTGAGGCAAGCCACAACACTACATCTACTGTGCATACACAGAACAACTCTTGGGGTTGCGCCATCCATGAGGCCAACTGAAACAGTTGGCAGATTGGCGGGAAGACACCCATCTTTGCCTACCTGCTCCCCCTTTCATTCCCTGGATTGGGGAATGAAGAGGGGGACAGAGAAGAAGAGCAAATATGGAGGACAGTGGAGTGCAACAAAATGGCAAATGAAGTACAATGTAAGTAACTGTAAAAATGATGCATATTGGGCAAATCGTCCTAACTTGGCACATACACTGATGAAGTCTAAAATGTCTGTTATGAACCAAGAAAGGGACTGTGAGGTCATGGTTGACAGGTCAATGAGAAATGCCAACTCAGAGCCCAATCCTATGCATACCTACTCAGAAGCAAATTCCATTCTTGTCAATGGAGCTTACTTCCAGGTACTTCTGGACAGGATTGCTGCCTCAGTGTATGGCAGATGTGTGGGTGGGTGGGTGGATTCCATGCTATAGACTATCAAGAAAGGGGTTGAAAATAAAACTGCCAACACTGTAGTGCCTACATATCAATGTAGTGTGTGGCTATACTTGAAATACTGTGTACCGTTCTGGTCACCACATCTCAAAGATGGTACAGACAGAGCTGGAAAAGATACAGATAATGCAACCAAAGATGACCAAGGATTGGAGACAAAAAATGGAGGCTGAGATGTTTGGAGCATTTGATCTTAGGGAGGAAGGAAATGCTAGACATCTATACAATTGCATGTGGTGTGCAGCCAGTGGATAGAGGCATGCTCACAGTGCAGAGAAAGGGGTAATTAAGGCTACAATTGTAAACAAAATTTCCCGGGAGTAAGCACCATTGACTGCAATAGGACTTCCTTCTGAGTAGACATGCATAGGATTGTGCTGTAAATGAAATCGGCTGGCTATGGTTGATTCAGAACGGAGTTGGGTGTGTGAAGCTGAAATCCTATCACCTGGGAGTAAGCCCCATTGACTATAATGGGACTTACTTCTGAGTAGACATGGAGAGGCTTGTGCTGTAAAACAATCATCCCCTATGCTTTGTCCCACAGCTGCCTCTGGTCAGTTTTTAAAAACAATTCAAAAACTGTTGACTAGAGGGCAAACTAGGATCAGTCAGTGTGGTATGTACATATTGGGCAAGAGCAATCCCACTTTCTAATGGTCTCCATAGTACTGTCTCTAGCAGTAAGCTCACTAAATTCGCTTTGGAGTAAATTTGAAGAAAATCAAGCTACGAAAGAAAAAATTTGAGCTCTCTTGATACCTCTCCCCTTCCGTTAACTTTTGAACCTGATGGTGGAGATGGGCTTCACCTGTCTGCAGCTCCTTGCTTTCCCATTCCCTTTTCCTCTCCTGTCACTTTAATTCTCTATTCCGTACCAGCTGATCCTTCTCACCTGGAACAGCTGCCTCACTTAAGAACCCATTTCCTTTTCCCTCCCCTTTCAACATGAGGATGGTAGTTGGGGTCAACTGCCCTTAGTATGGCAGAAACTATCTGAGCCTAGGTAAGGTGGTGGATGTGCTCTTATGGCTACAGTGGTGGAGGGAAGGTTATTTGAAAAACCTAGGTTTTCTTTCCAGAGAGCATAGCTGTGAGATGTTAGTTTTTTTAAAAAAAAATGTATTCTCTCTTCTGATTGGCTGCTGAAGAAGATGGCTGGGAGGGAGACTTAAGGAGAATGCTCGTGGCCATTTTTGGCCTTGATTAAAGGGATGTAGTGAGTGCATGTAGCTAGGAACTAGTTCCATCTGAGAATGAGGGGATGGAACTCTAGGATTACAGAGCTATGGATTCTAGGTAAAGCTGAGTTCTAGTGCCTTTCAGTTTTGAAAGTGAGACAGCTGTACAAAGGCGAGTACAAGAGGAGTAGTTTGTGTTGGTAACTGGGAAAAGAATAAAGGTAAAAGAGGAGGCATAGCAGACTAGCCTTCATTGTTAAGGACTAGGAACTTGAAAGGATTCCAAGGTGATAGTGCAGAGGCTTAATGGAAGGGCTTATATTTTTATAGATGCATCTATGCTACAAAGAAACTAGGGCAGTGATGGCAAACCTTTTGGGCTCAGCAAGTCAAAACTTAGGAAAATGCTTTGCTGGTGTGTCAAACCCCCCCCCCCAGACAAAAGAGAAATGATCATTTATTTAAACAAAAAATAGAGTCTAATCATGTATGGTGCTATGTATTATATAAAGAAGCATCAACTAATTACAAAAATGAGTAAAACAAGCTCAGTTTTTGTCAGGCATTGGTGAATGCTGGTGTGTCACCCCAAACGTTGTGGTGTGTCAGCTTTGACACACGTGTCATAGGTTTGCCACCACTGAACTAGTGTGTAAATTGAAACTGTTTCAAACCAGCTCAACTGTCATGGTTTCTTCCCCCTAAATCCCTTTAGAAAGAGTTCTTTTGCGAGAGTGCTGGTAATGTTTTGACAAAGTTATGGTTACTATTACAGCTGAATTGGCTTGAAACTGATTTGAGTCTAGTGTACACCTGGACCTTATAGGAGCTTGTTTAGCTTGTTTCTCCATGGCCTCTTTGGCCCAGGTTTTGGGAACTCTTAACTGGTGTTGTGTTTGTGCAGTCTTTCTTTTCCTGATTGCCACAGATGAAGCACTATGTCCTTGTGCAATCCTGCAATGGCTTTGGGCTTTGACTCCCAGCTGAAATGCAGCAGTCCTGTTCCAGTCCAGGGGGGGCCCTTTTTCTGTGTTCAGTTTCCTTCCTCGCTCAAGCCGGTCTTTTCCTCTACTGAGCCAAGAGGATCTGGTGGATAGCTTGGATGGGTAAGCTGTGTTGTTGAATCATTCCGTGGAGCCCTTCATGCTGCCTAAAAGGCGATTCCTCTGCACACTATAGTTGTGCATTCATTAATTGTCTTTAAGAAGAGAAGGATGTACTAGAGCTTGAGCCCACCTGCTTTGAAGCCCTGCCTTGTACCCTTAGGTGTGAAACTGGGCTTTGGTTATTCAGTGGTGAAGCACTCTGCCCATGGCCAGAGATGGACTCTTGGCTAAGGAAAGAACTACTTCAACATGGTATTGCACATGGGTTGTATGGAGGGATCTTGGCTCAAATCTGCTGTTTTGACTACACCCCAAGTGCTCAAAAGCTTCAAATCTAGCTGACTCTCTTTTGCTTTGATATAAAGACCATGAGTTCCCCTTAGGATACTACTGATACAATTATCCCAGTATCTTGCCTTGAACAGTGTCCAGATTCTGCCTCTGTAAGTGTAGTAGTTTGACTTTGTCAAGCGTGGGGTCCATACATGCATTTTCCATCAGTTGGGGGCTCAGACATCAAAAGATTGGTTGGTATGTGTGAATGAACCACTTCACACAGAGCATTCTGTGAATACCCCCCAGCGATCTGTTTTATGTTACGTCACACAGTCAGCTGTTGATCAGCAAATATGTGTGTTGAACCAATCCTGGATTTCAATTTCAAGTAGGGAATTTATGTGGGGGGGGGGGTTGTGTGGGGAGGAAAGTAATGACTCCAGAAAATGGCTCAGGCAGTCCCAAGTCCTTCGATGTGGCTGGACCTAGTGCTTGGAAGGTGGCCCACATGTTATTGACTAGTTAGTACACTGGTAGTCCATAATATGAAGAAATGGAAGGTATATGGCAAGTTGTGTCTAATCTGTGCTGTGATTGTCACATTGGGTTGCTTGTCTCACTGCCAGGCCATAGGGTCCCATGTGTGCCACCAGACACCGGCAAGTACCATTGCTTGAGAAATGCAGTTTTAGGCCCCTCCCTTTAAATTTTGAGGAGGAGAAGAAAAGATCCAGATTCCCTAGTTCTTCTGTTTGAAGAGGGAAAGGAAAATGTCCACATGAGTTACTGTTAGGAGAAATACTTTGACTCCCTTTTTTTTTGTTGGAGAACATAACTAAGCAACAATCTGTCCAAAAGGGTGTTCAGTCTCTAAAAATTCTACCCAATTCCTCAGAAAGAATATGTGCACTTGCCTTTCAATATCCTGACCAATAAGTGCAAAGGTACAGTGAACCCTCAGTTTAATGGGGGGGGGGGGAGGAATGCTCATTCACATACATTTTATATTAAATCTGAATGCATCCATAATGCACACATGTGTGTGCAGAATGACCAGCACTGAATGAAGCAGAAAATGTCTGTTATTTCCAAAGTTTGTTAAATTGTTAATTGTGCTGTGCTGTGGAGCTCTTGCTTGCTTTAAATGTCTCAGACGTTAATGACCTCCTGCTTTTGGTTGTACCTGAGTAGGGGGGAAATGGTCTCTTGTTGCCCTTCCAACAGGAGCCCCTACGACTTGAATGACCTGCTCAGTCCAGGACTGCTTGAGAGTGGTGACTGCTCTGTGCCGGACCTGCAGCTGGTCAAAAGGATAGTGTCACAGGTGGAGTTCTACCTCTCCGATGAGAATTTGTCCAAGGATGCTTTCCTCCTGAAGCATGTGCAGAAGAACAGGATGGGGTTTGTGAGCATCAAGCTATTGACATCTTTCAAAAAGGTGGGTAGTTTTATTTATGCCCCCTGCTCTTTTTCTGACTAGGGCAGGGGGGTAGATTCTGTAGTCGGACCCACTTGGTTGGCATTGGCTGAACAGTCGCCTCTGCTAATTCTCTAGGGAGGGTGGGTGGTCTGTGAGAGCATCATAAGCTAGCACTGCATCCTGGAACCAAGGCAGTTCACTCCAAAAGGATTGGTCACAATCAATTATAATTACTGTAACTTGCTTCCGACTGCATCCTGAAATCAGAATCAAGAATTTAACACCGGGCTTAACAAAGCTGAGGACATATGAACAACAATCGGAATAACTATTATTCCAAAAATGAATTTCCTGCCCAGTGCAGTTGGGCACTGTGACATTAACTTGTGGGAGTGAACACTACGAGATGTGGTGCTACACGCTAGCCAAACTTCCGTCACAAAAGGATTGGATGTGTTGCGGATGGATAGATTGCCATTGCTCGATGGACTTTTCTTCCAGAAATCCGTCCAATCCCCTCTTAAAGGCATCTAGGCCAGATGCTATCACCACCTCCTGTGGCAAAGAGTTCCACAGATTAATTACTGTATACTTTCTCCTCCCTGAACTTTCTTGCTTTGGACAGAAGCTGTGAAGAGCGAGTAGGTGGTAGAGAGAAGAAAAATAGGAAATGGTTGATAGGGTAATGGAAGAAATCCTAGTCTCGGTAGAGAGGCTTTATTGAGCCTTCCCATCAATTCACTTCTGAAATGAGGAGGTGGCAAGGCTGCCTTTATGGTGGAGAGAATAAGGGTGAACTGACTCTGTTCCCTTGGTTGAAATCCAACTCTTCTTTCCCTTCAAGGCCATAGTATTGTCGTTTTCTGTGAATTGCTCCAAGCACAGCATATCGCAGAAAGTCTATCTACGGCAGTGCGTATCTCATCAATGTTGTATGTAGCCACTGTGCATTGCATTATAAGAATGTAGTATTTTTTAAAGCTGTCTGTCAAAACTTTCAGTGCACATGAAACAATGCCTATTCAGCCAACAGGCTAGTTGACGGTATCCAGTACCACTGCCACCCACGTTGAGCAATCTACTTAGCAATTAATATTGGAGATGTTCCAGCAACCATCTCTAGCTAGCCCAAATTGAAAAGAGCAATGAAGGCTTACGAAGTCTTCCTTGGCAACAGCCGCCCCACATGACATGCCAATGATTGGTGCTGGGAGTTGGACCCTGTCTTGTTGTGCTTTTGAACCTCCAATACTGTTGGTTGCAGGAGCATCCCGTTGCAGTTATGCATCATGGTGCATAACTGGCTTGCCCCCCCCCCACTTGGTGCCATTGTTGCTGCTGCATTCTGATGCACTCAGTGACAGTAGCTGATGGAAAAACCTCTTTCCTCCCTGCTGGGGATCCAGATCCAGCCCTCTGAATAAAAGGCATAACAACTTTGTGCATCCCATCCTCAGGCCACAGAACAAGATCAGCCTCTCACTCGAGTCCCATGTACTGAGCCAAGAAAGGGCTGCCTTCACCTTCATAGCAGGTTTTGGAAGTCCTCCCAAGGCAGTGAGGGAGGGGGCAGCCTCTGAGACCAGCAATGCTGTCTCCTGTTCCTCTAGGAAGCAAAAAGCCCATGGAGGCTGTGCTGTGGTTCTGCTGTAGTTGCTCCTTGAAGTTCCCTCTGGTGGTGCAATAGATCCAGCAGTGTCCTTGGTGAGAAATGCAGGTAGCCCTCAACTGCACTGGGGGCTACCCAGGGGGTGGGGCTGCACTGGAGCAGAGGGTGGGCTGGTTGCAGCTGGCACACTGTATGGAGTTAAGCTTCAATGCAGAGGCCAGCACAGTGAGTGGAGCTCTCACTGGACCAAAGTTGATCTTTGGACTCAAAATTGGGCCACCCTAGAAGCAGTTGGGCCCTAAAGCCTGCCCTGAATAAATGTTTCAGCTTAAGTACAGACCTTCCAAACTTAACGTGCATTTGTAAAAGGGGACTACCTCTACTGAGCCAGACAGGCAGTGATGAAGGGTGCAATCCTAACCAACTTTCCAGCACCAGGGAATGCAGCTGCGAGGTAAGGGAACGAACAATCCCTTAACTTGAGGAGGCCTCCGTGGCAACTACTGTACTCCACATCAGAATGCAGCACATGTCTCACTGGCACCGCTATGTCAGTGCTGGAAGGTTAGTCAGGGTTATGTCCTAAGTTGGAAGGTCTAGTGTTGTAAATGCAGGCTAACTTTCTGCATGCACCTCTCCCTCTTCAGTTCTTCCTTGGTCCTAATGCAGTTTGTTTTTCCAAGCGAACATGTTCATTTGGTGGCAACTAATGATGCTTTTTCATCTCTTCCATCTGCATGTTGATTCTAAACAACCCTCCCCCCCCAGCCGCTTTCAGGTGGGAACTGCAAGTGAGGACTATATTCCACTGTAGCCTTTACATAGTTCAGTGCTTGACACAGATATTTAGGTTCCAAAGCAGCTCATAACTGGCAGCAAGCTCCCAGCTCCTCTTTTGCACTTGAGGTCAATGCCGCAGCATGCATGTGTCTCCCACTAGATGGGTCCACCACACAAGCTGCTAGCAGGGAAGGGGCAGTACCAGAGAGACCAGTGAAAGCACCCTGGTTCAGGAAGTATGCCCGAGGATCTCTTGCCAAAAATGGTGAATTGGCAGCTCGGTCCCTGTAGGGCAGTCGGCTTTGGTGGCAAAGCTTTTGTCAAACATTGCGTTTTCTTTCACTTGGAGCATCAGTTTTCAGCCTGTGTGCTGCAGCACATTGATGTGCCCCAAATGATCTACTGGGGTGCCACAGGTGTTTGGGGGAGGGTGACGTAGGGCCACTGGGAAATGCAAGTCTCTCGCTGGCAGTGTGCTGGGCCGTGTCAATTGTCCAACGGATGGTGTGCCTTGAGAATTTTAGCACCTTGTCGGTGTGCCTCGAAATGAGAGGTTGAAAATGGCTGACTTGGAGAAAATACATAGAATTATTGCTGGCGGATCTTGCCACAAGATGAGAGAACACCTTATTTTACATGAGTTTTACTTGTTTCTAACACTCCCCTCAATAAAATTAGGTAAAATATTTGACCAGAGACTGGCGGGTGACCCTGTATGCTCTGCAGTTCTCGAAGTTGCTGGAAGTTAATGAGGAAGGGACGAAGGTGAAGAGGAGGAATCCCATTCCGGAGTATCTTGTGAACATCCCTCCAAGCAAGATGCTCCTGGCCTGGAACGTCCTTCCTCAGGAACAAATGGTTCCCACCTCACTTCTGTTCCAGACCACATTCCTTGACAAAATTACAGAATTGTTCAGCCCTTTTGGTGATATTGTTTCCATTCGCATCCTTCGGCCGGGCAAGAAGCTCCCTTCAGATGTGAAGAAATATTCCACCAGATACCCTGAGCTCTTAACCAAGTGCTGTGCCCTAGTGGAGTACGAGAGTTTGGAGAGTGCCCGGAAGGCTTTTGAGGAGCTGGGCCATAACCAGGTCTCCTCCTCCCCTGGGAAAGCCATCAAGGTGGTCAGTCTCTCTGGGAGGGGTTCCAAAAAGAAGGGGGCCACCAATCAGGAAGATGGAGAGGAGACTGAGGAGATGGAGAAGCCTCCAAGAAAGTGGGCCAACCTATTGACCGAAAGCCTCCAACATGCCCTGGAAGACTCCTCCTTCTACAGCTCTTCGGAATCGGATAGCACCCCAGTCTCGACTCCCATTCTGACTCGGAATTTCCTCTCTGCTCCTGTATGGCCCACCTCCAACCTCTGCAACTCTGCTGGCCTGGCCTTCAAGCCAAACTTCTTCAGCATTCCTTATGCAGGTCCTCTCCCATTGCATAAGCCTTTGGCTCGGCCATTTTGCCCCTCCCCTCTTGCTGCCCCCATGCTGGGCAATGGTGTTTCTGAATTGCAAAGGCCATCTGATTCCTGCTGGGACAGTGGGACGGGCACTGGGATCTTGTGGACATCCAAACGGCGAGGAGCAGCCTGCAGCCAACCCCTTCAAGTGAAATCTGAGGGCCTGAGCTCTGCCGTGGTGATCAAGAAGATGCCTGAATCATTTGGTGTCCGGCCAGGAGTGATCCGCCTTCCTCAAGGACCAGATGGCACCAGAGGCTTCTACAATACCATTGGGAGGGGGAAGTTTGTCCTGCGACACTAGGCTCTGTTGCCTTTTGGGGGCCTCAACTTGATATAGGATAACTGTGTGTGTGTGCCATTTTGGGATGGGTTCAAAGCCAAGGAAATTGGGAGCCTGCCCAGCATAGTGCTGTAGAGGGATTTATGGTAGAGAGCTGGCTTGCACAGTGAGAGGCTGCTTGTACCAAGTGCCATCTAGGCTTCTGTTTTAATCTCCCTCCGTCTCTTTCCTCCTGACTGGTTTCCAGGCTGTTTTTCTTTCTTAAGGCTTGTCACCCAAGTGCTTTGGGGGGGGGGAGACTTCCAACCAGCACCTCTACTTGCAAGATGCAAAGGTCTTTCTGACCTGTAATAGGGTGGCATTTGCATTCATTGGGGGACCTACTCCTTTTTTCTTTTCTCTTTAGGATCTTGATGTTTTGCATTATATGGCACTATGACTATGGAGTATGAATGATTTAAAAAGCTTACAAAGGCAGAGTTTTGAATAAGATTATAGAGTTGGAATATTGGCCTTCTGTTGCTGGGAGAAATTGATAACAGGTCTACTGTTTAAAAGGAAAAAATCAATAAAGCACAGAAATATTCCCAAGGCTTTTTTGGTCTGGTTTGCTTTCTCTGTCAGCAAATGGGCACACATTTTCCCCCTGCCAGACTTAAAGCTGACTTCAACATCAAGCTTGGCTCTTTGCTTATACGGACATTCATTTAGATCCCAGACTTTGGACACAGCATAACTTTGCTGCAGTTGAAGAGCATTTAAAGGCCTGCCAACCAAAAGCAATGGCCACCACAAGAAAAGCAATTTCATCAGCCTTTTACAGAGTGCTTGACATTAGTTTGCAAAGGACTCAGATCTACCTCGGGGTTCAACCTTGGGGTTGGGACACCACTGGGTCATGAAGCCTCAATTGTGGGGTCACAGCAGCACAACTCAACTGTTGCTGAGCTGCACAACTGTTGTGCACAAAAGCTGCACAACTGTTCAGCGTTTCCTTTTTATGGAAAAGGTTGATGTGGAGCCTTGCCATATAAAGGGGAGGCACCTGATGTATCCCCTCAGGTACCCTTCAATTAGCAGGGGATTGGGTTCCAGTCCTGCTCAGGTTCTGATACACTGTGCTAAAATAGCTTTCATTAGGGCCAGGCTTAAAAGCAACCTTTTTCCATTCTAAGAATATTTAGTTATAGTGAACAGTTCTGGAAGCAGGAAGTGGGCAGGTAAGATCCTGGGAGGGGGTAGGATCAACAGTGGGTCCCCAGTTCCATTATTTATACATTGGGGGTCATGGCACAGAACAGGAGCCTCCCTTCTGTGGTCCAGCATACACTCAACCCCTGTTTGCCTGACATCCTGATGGGATTCCTTACATGGGCTCCTGGGCATGGAGGCACAGAGGGGGGCTCTTCTCTTGCCAGCTCAGGCATGGTAAGGGGAGGGGGATGTGCCTCCTCTTGGGGTGCATGTTTCCTTTGTATGCAGCTGGCTGGACAAGCATATCTAGATCAAAGTTGCAAGCCTGAAAGTGGAGCCTTCCTCCTTGCTCGCCTGTGCTCCCATTCCCAGTAAGTTGTGCAAGCATCCCACCTGGACCATAGGTGGCTGATGGTGAACTGGATTGCAAGGGAGGAAGGTTCTGCTTGCATCTCTGCTCCAGACATGCGTGCCATAGGATGCCTTTCATGGGTTCCTGGGAGCAGGGGTGAAGGATGTGCTGAGATAGCAGGTGGGAGGCTCTGCACTTGCAAGCCTGCCTGCCTGCTTAGATGTCCCTGAAGGAGGGATGCAGGCCTCTGTACGTATGCGGCTGGCTGGAAAATTGATACTTGGCCCTGCCCATGACTCTTGCCAGGAGGAGCCCACCCGCCCATGCAGCTAATCAATTTTTCTGTTTTACCCCAATTCCCACTGAGGCTTTTGCAGGGCAATCTGGGCTTCTTCTCCTGCTTGGCTATGTGCAGGTGTATCTTCTTTTGGGTCAGCACCTGCCTTGCAACACTCAGAACAGCCCTTCCTCAGCACGCTGGTCTTGTGAAAACAATAAGCAAAGCAGGTAGGCAAGGAAGCAGAGGGTTTGGTTAGGTCTGGCAGAGCAGGAAGACCACCTGAGGAAAGGAACCTGCACAAGATACAAGATGGAGTGGAACAGAGAAGCTGAGAGAATGCACATGAGGATCAAAAGTACCTTTTAAGGTGCAGCAGTACCTGTACTCTGTAGAAATTGGGGTGACCTGTTGCTTGCAAGGAGTGCTCTGGGCAGTGGAAGGAGAAAGAATGCAGAGGAGAACCTGGGAGAGCTGGGCCAGAGACAGGAGGAGGAGGAGGAGGAGGAGGGATGATGATGTGGTTGCTAGAGGGTTAAAATGGGAAAGGGAGAAGGCCCACTGAAATTTTAATTGCAAATACAAACTCTAAATCAAGTATGGTTCCACTGAGTTCACCCACAAAGTAAAGCAGCAGCATGATAGCTGCTAAAAAATTAGTAACTTTCATTTTATTTAATTATCCAAAGTGGATTTTTATTAGCGTGTATCAATTCCATGGGTCACCAGAGTGAGAGAGAATCTAGGGTCACGCTTGGGAAACACTGAACGAGAGGCTGGGCATGGTTTTCCAAGGCTTACAGGCTTGCAACTAATACCTCTGTGGCCTGATGCTATGAGCTAGCAGACAGTTAGTGTACAGTATTAGTGCTGTATTCCACAAAAGGGAACAAACGTGTGCAACAGTAGACCCCAATAGTGTACCCAGAGGGGTGGTGTAGTAAGTATTGTAATGCTCCTCTCCCACTCTCTGTCAGAGCTATTGGGTCTCTTTGCTTTGGGCCATTTTGGTCCCTTTGGGGAGAAAGTCACGATACAAATACTGAAATATTGCAGGCAGGCTCCAGAAAGGCTCTGATGGTGAGTGGGAGGGGCTGTTTACACCGTGCTTTGCAATGCCTACAGTACTTTGCATGCTGTTCCCCTCTGGCTACACCGCTGTTAGGCCAGCAACTGGTGGATAGAATGGATTCTCTCTGTTTGGCTTGAGTTGGATTAACATGAAACGCTCCACATTCTATTCTTTGCTGTTGGAGTTTGGATGCAACAGTGCCTGTAGGACTCTGGGAGGTAAAGGTAAAGGTTTCCTCACGACCAAATGGTCTAGTCATGACCAACTGTAGGGGCCGGTGCTCATCTCCGTTTCTAAGCTCATCTCCGTTTCTAAGCCAAAGAGCCAGTGTTCGTCCTGGGGACAAGCTTCCGTGGTCATGTGGCTGGCATGACTATACGCCAAGGCACATGGAATGCCATTACCTTCCCACCAAAGTGGTCCCTATTTATCTACTCGCATTTTTACATGCTTTCGAACTGCGTGGTTGGCAGGAGCTGGGACAAGCAACAGGCGCTCACGCCGTCGCGCGGTCTTGAACAACCAACCTTCCGGTTAGCATCTCAGCTGTTTAACCCACAGCGCTACCACGTCCCTTTAAGGTCTCTGGAGGGTAGTGTAATGTCCAGGCACCTGAGACCCTTCACCTGTTCTCTATGACCCTTGTAGGGGGCGAGGGTGGTCTGTAATGCTGTTTCCTCCCTGCCCTGCCCACCCTGCCTACTGCTACTTTTCCACCTCTCTTCATTGACCTTTCTCCGTTTGGTAACACAAAGGGCTGGAAGTGGAGCGCTGCTCCAGGAGGCCTATGGCCCAATAATGCATTTACAGGGAGGCGCATTAGAGTTGAGATGCCGTCACCTCCAATTAGGCATTAAACTTCATCTAACTTATTTAGCACCAGGGGCTGGTGTTTGAAGATAGCAACGTTAGCAACAAAACAATTTTTTTAAAAAATCCCATTAAGTTTTATTTTTCAAAAGACAAAATGGAGGCAATTATTTAGCAGAAATGAGTGCTGGAAGTTAAGACTGGTGTTGGTGGCCATATTCTTCATCTGGGGGTACAATTCAGGATGTTGGTGATAACCTGGGCCCAAATCATAATGAGCTTTAAACATCCTCTTCAGGCCCATTTTATGGGTGTTTCCTATCTTTCATTTGAACCTGCTGCCAAACAGGAAAGGCAGCCGAGGCTGTGCATTGTGCCGCCTTTCAAGGTATGTTTGGTGGTAGCACAGGCTAGGGCCAAGACTGCTGAACTCCCCCCTGGAGGCATGCCTGGCCTGTCCCTTTTCCCTCAAGCTTTTTTGATTTGGGGCCATTGTTTGCTGCTGCTGCTGCTGTTGTTGTTTGTTTAATTTTTATCCCACCTTTCTGCCCCATGGGCACCCAAGGCGACTTACAGCATTACAACCAACACATTAGAACCACAATGTTTAACAATTAAAACAATGTTAAAAACAATGTTAAAACAGTTTAAATTTAAAACAAGCAAGCCCCGTGGATCCCACAATTTGATAAAATTTAAAATATAAAGGTGAAGACTGTAAAATGCCAGCCAGCCTGTCAACAATTGAAGGCTTGTTTAAATCAAAAAAAGTCTTCAGTCCCCGCCAAAATATTGCAGTTCTTAATATAATTCTAAGGGGAGGGTATTCCAAAGTCATGGGGCCACCACCAAGAAGGCCCTATTCTAGACTCTTACATTACACCCGTGTTGGTGTGTGTTTTAATTGTAAGCTGTTTTGAAAGTTTCTGGGTGGAAAGTGGCCTAGAAATATTAAATACACACTTTATTGTGTTCTCGCTGATCTTCAGTTATTTGGTGGAGCTCTTTCCCCCTTGGAGGTAAAGGCAAGGAAGCCATCTGCCTGTATGTGACAAGGGGGAGAAAACTGTTCCAAGCTGACAAATTCAAGCCAAGCCTTGCTATTCTTAGACTACACTCGAGATGAAATTATAGCAATTAAAATAAAGCTTTCTGCTTCCAACCAGTTGTCTCATGTGATGGCAGGTACTGTGCGTGCAAGAGAGAAAAAGAGGAGCATGTATGCCCTTCTCCTGTTTGTGTACTATATAATGGTTCTAAAAATTCATAGTTTGTGATCAGCCAGTTCCCAGAACTTGGGATAAAAACAAGTGAAAATTAATGTCCTATTTTGTGTGTGCAGAAATGAACTGGCTTGAAAAAAAGGAGCTAATGTGGAATATGGTGTTGCTCAGTGTCCTTCAACCTGGGGGTTGTGACTCCAGTGGGGTTGCAAGCCTTCCATTGTGGGGTTGCAGCAACGTATAGGGGTGAAAAAGGTGGAGGACCACTAGACCTGAACACTACCAGGTAAAGGGGGAGGCATCTGATGTATCTAGTCAGGTCCCAGGAGATTGTGTCCCAGTCTCACTTAGGTTCTTAGCAATTGTGCTGAAACGGCTTTCAAGTGCCAGGTTTCACGGAAACATTTTTTGCTCTCTCGGATAAGAATGTTTGGCTACAGTGAACAAATATTGGGAGGGCAATATGGGGGCAAGGAGTGAGTGGCTATTGGGGCAAAGTGGGCAGACCATGCCCCAGGAGGGGGACGGGCTCAATGGTGGGTTCTCAGTCTCATACTCTATTTATTTGGGTGGTGGCACAAAAACGGTTGAAGACCACTGGTGTAGCTGAAGGCCTAAGGTTTGCGTGCTGATGACTTGTCCTGCACATCAGGCGGCAAGGCTGTTGCTGCCACACAGGGTATTCAGTTCTGGATTAAATGGACTAAGTGTAAAACAAGATCAGGTCAGATCAGACTCAATGTAAGACAGTATATATGTATAATAAAAGACTCTGCATTAGGGACACCCTGGCTTTTTGCCAATGTTCAGCACTCAGACATATTATAATTATATGTAATTATATAATTATATCCACTATAATTAGAGATGGAAGAAAATGGTGATAATGAAATAAAAAAAATAGATATATAACACCGCTTGCTGCACTTCTCATTTTTGTAAAAAAAAAACAACAACAACCCCAAAACCTGCAAAAAAATAAAACAATTTTCTTTAGTTTTATTTATTATTTAATGGGAGGGGTGCATGGGTAATAACTGCGGCTACATCTGCTGACACTATATCATCTATCGGTGTATCACATTCCCAGTACACTTTTAAAGTGGTTATAATTTATAACTACAATGTAAATTTGAATAAAAACACATAACACTGTTTTATGCACATCTGGAAAACACCAAAATCCATGATAATAAAATCAAAAAAGGAAATAAAATTTTCTCCCGCCTCTGTCTATAATACAATAGAACAGATTTGCATGTTTTATTTTTTAGGCGTTATTCTGTCCCACACCTGAAATAGATGCAGAACCTAGGGGGAGCAGGAGATTGCTGCGGGGCTAAGCAAAGAGCACAAGATGCTCTGCCCAGACTCCCACTTAGGCCTCGGACAGGGATCAGCTGCTTTCCTTCACCCCTCCCTGGCTCAGATTCCAGGCTGAGTTTTGGGAGAATTCTCCCTAGCTTCATTGTCTCTGGTCTTTAAATGCTGTTTCCCAGCCATGACACTTCCGGGTCCATCTTTGTTTCTGTCCTATCCAGAGAGACTAGGGGAGATGTCGCCATTGCCTGGCAACAGGATGAGTGACGTTTGGTCATCTTTTTGCCTGGTAGGCAAGGGTGTTGTCATGGCAGCAAGGTGATCAGCTTGTACCTGTTGCCTCTCTCCCAGCATCTTTGAAGCCAAGGCCTCATAAGTTCCCCACTGCTGTGAAGAGACCAGCTTGGCCTACCCTTGAGTCTATCACAACAGTTCAGTGTGCAGAAACCACCTGCATACAATTGTTGCCACCTACTAAAGTCTGCACATGACACTGCTGTTAAAGTCATAATGACAGCGGCTAGCTCAAAAGCTGGCACTTTAGAAGAAACCCTGTGATGTATTTGTTGCTGAGTGGAAGAGATCAGATATTTGCCACTCCTATATTCCTACTCTATGTTAAATGCTCAAGGGAATACATCGGCATTCTGCGCCACCCAAGGGCAGTTTAAGACATAAACAAAAAAAATGTCACTTTTTGTTACTTTTGTATCAAGTAACAAAAATGTAAAATTAAATATTCTAACATTAGCCATATTAAAATCCAAATGCAGCACAAAAACAACCCGCAAAGATGTTAAAAACAGCAAAGCAGAAGCATAAAACTCTCAGTTAAAAGCAGCGGTGGAATAATTGCCTCTGACACATCAGTGCACTATAAAAGCTTAACGTAGCACTAAAAAAAAATTATAAAATCCAACCCAACATCCTAACCTAATTCAATGAAAAAATCATTCAAAAGATTATTTTTCAATCCATGCCAGAAAATGCTCTGGGAGGGAACCTCTCTTAAATCACAAGGGACAGAGTTCCATAACTATGGTGCCAGCACAGAAAAGGCCCTATTTCTGGTTACTGTCCTCCTAACCCGCAACAAGCATAGCACACACACAAGGACCCTGCTGCTTTCTGCACTAATTGCTTCCAGAAATTTTTCTAGGACAGCCACAGGTAGACTGTGTCAGGCTCATCAAGATGAGATGTCACCAAGGCATGGACACACTGTGATCAAGCCTGAATGAGTCCGTTTTGAAGCTTCTACCCCCACCCCACCCCAGCCACAGATGCCACCTGGCCATCCAAGAGCAGCTGAGAACCCAGGCAGACTCCCAAGTTGTGTACCTGCTCCTGTAGAGGGAGTGCTACTCCATTCAGATCAAGCTGATGGTCCACAGGATCTACATAATGGATTTCTGAACCAAGAGGACCTCTGTTTTATCCAGATTTAATTTCTGATTTTTGATTCTCATTCAGTCTCCAACTGTCTCCAAGCAGTGCTTGAAACCTCAAGAGCCTCCTTAGTATTTGATGAAAAGATAGAGCTGAGTGTCATCAGCAGATGGATAGCACTCAGCTCTAAATCCCCAAATGACCTCTCTCAGTGGTTTAATGTAGTTGTTAGGTAGCACTGGGGGAGGGGGATAAAATTGATCCCTGTGACATCCCATGCACCAATGGGCAGGGTGCTGAACAAGCATTGCTTGTCACCACATTCTGGGATCTGTCAGCCAAGAAGGAGTGAACTACTGAGGAACAGTGCCTTCTAGCCCTGACTCAGCCAACCAAGCTGAACAGCATGGCTGAGGGTATTGAAAGCTGATGAGAAGTCCAGATGAACCAACAGAGACACACGCACCCTGCCTGGTTGTCAGTGCAGGTCATCCACCAAGGTGACCAAAGCTAACTCCATCCCAAAGCTCAGCCTGATACTGGAGTAAAAGGGATCCAGATAATTTGTTTTTGGAATGGAGATGCCATCACCAGCTTTCCCCCACCTTGCCCAGAAATGACAGGTTCAAGACTCATCACATGCTGCTGGGAACACAAATCTCCAGGAGTAGCTTCTGTCCAAAGTGGCAACCCTGGGAATGGGGTTATATGTCTGCATTCATTTATATATCTGGATTTTTGTTCCACCCTAACTTGGTCAACTTTGCATGTCCAAAAGGTGTGCTTTGGATTCCCTGTTTCTAAATGCTACCGCTTCTCCCTCCTTAAAATAACCTCTGCAACTGATTGTGTTGCCGAGACTCCCCTCAAACCGTCTTGCACCTGGTTCCAGTCCTGAGAGGTCTGAACCAGCTATTTTCTGCTGCAAGCCTGGTTTTTCTTTGCACCATTTCTTCAAAAATCTGCTCCTGATCATACTGAGCAGAGTTGGTTGCTTTGCGTATATCTTTTTTTTATTTTACTTTTTGGCTTTTTTCCCCTGCCTATAATTCTGCCAATAATTATTTTGCCAATAATAGAAGGCATGGTGGGGGTGAGGAATGCCTGTACTGTTGTGACTATTGCAGAACATTTTATCTGTAGATTGGCAAAGCAGCCTGTCTGAATAATGATGATATTATCTCCAAATAAACGCACTGTGCCGCCCACCAGCCCCACTAAGTTAAGCATCTGTGCCAGTCTCCCGGTGCATATTCATGAGGCTGTGGGAAGGAGGTGTAGATACTCTCCCAGATGCTCAGTGTGCAACCAAAAGGAATCTTTATTTATTTGTAAACTGGCAAACCAGTTTATCCACTGGGGGAGGCAATGGCAAACCACCCTGCACAACTGGCAGCCCAAGCCTATGGTCCAGGGCCCCTGTAGGAGCAGTGGTGCCAAAACGGCTGTCACTGTATCCTTTGGGCACCGCAGTGGTTGTGAGAGGCTCTGCAGAGGCCTTAAGTCTGCGCCAGCAAAATAGCTGGCATGGACTTGAGAAGGCCCATTGGTGGCCAAGCACACTTACGAAAGGAGAATGGCCCCTTCGCCTTACCAGACCATGATTGCCCACAAAGCCTGCTAATGTAGCCAATTCCAAACCTGGGCTTCATCCCTGATTGATACTGCTCTAGGAAATTCATTCAACACCCTCCACTCCACGCTTCTGTCACTAAGAATTGACCGCCTTGCCAAAATATGGAAAGTTAGAAATAGGCATCAAACTGCAAGAAATGGACTTTGTGGTGTGTGGGAGTGAGTTAACCACAGGGAGTATTGCAGCCTCCTTCCAAGTGACTGACATGCTGTACAGTTGCCAGATGCTATTTATAACATTTGGTCGTGGCCACCATGGCCCAAGCACTTCCTGAATAGGTTTCTGTAAGGGATGTGGTCCTCAATGACAGGTGAGGAGAGGAAGATGGGCCATCAAGCTTTAATTGACCAGTACGTCTCTATACCCTATGGATTTAAATGGATAACACAACCAGTTGATTAGAAATTATCATAATAAATAGAACCCATGCACAAGTGAACCCAAACCAAAACACTGCTTGCTCATGTGACAATGACGTTGAGCATCCATCACTACTTGCACAGCATCCCTTGTTCTGCAGAAATGGCCTTTCCCTTCTACTTTTCTACTTTTCCTCTACTTTCTGATGCCTTTTCTTCTATTCTTCTTCTTTTCCTAACTTCTCTGGATTCTCTCTAGCAGTTTTGTATCTTCTTCCCATTTTCTTTTGTAATTATTGTAGGTATTTAAAACATTCATATGCCCCGTATCACCAAACATTTTTCCAAGTGGGTTCTATGTCACAGGTATAAAAAGATGGCTCCCTGTCTCAAAGGCACACACAGAATCTAAAAAAGAAGACAAGATATCTACAACAGCCTCTGGGAGAACGCTGGGGTGACTAATAGGGCTGCCAACGCAGATTGTGGGCGCAATCCTAACCTGGAGTTAAGACAGCACATAGGCCAGTACAGCAAAGGTTGGCACAAAGGACCACTGTAAAGTATGTGTGGACCACTCTCGGAGTCAGGGAGGCCAGCACACAGATGTGCACCATCCTCCCTGACTCCGAGAGTGGTCCAAACACACTTTATGGTGGCCCTTGTGCCAGTCAAACTGTGCTGGCCTAGCTATGCAAGCCTAACTCCGGGTTAGGATTGTGCCCTGCCTCTATTTCTAGCCATTTCCCCCTTCCTCCCCCCACATATCATACAGCTGGAAATTCCTGGAAGCCCTAAGAATAGGGTTACCAGATACCAACTGGGAAAGAGTGCCTGTACCTTTAACCATTGTTTAGCAGAGGGAATTTGGGCAGGTGCAGTCCATCATGGAAGGGTTTCAAAAGCTGCACCTGCCCTAATTCCCATACAATGGTTACAGATATAGGCCCTCTGTCCCAATTGGTATCTGGTAACCCTACCTAAGAACATCTCCAGGATTGCCTTAGTAGTGCTGATTTCTTCAACTGGAGTGCATTGGTGTGCTGCAAAAGGTCCACAGGTATTGTTGCAGGAGCTTGGAGCACAATGGTTGAAAATGGCTGAAAAATTCTTCCAGGTGCTGCAGTGCTGTTTCTGGGGCAGTAGAGAAAGAAGGAAAAACAATTTCTTACTACAGACAGCTGCTCTAGAAACTGAGCCACAGAACATGGAAGAGTCTCCTAGAAGCCAGAAGTGACATCACCAGAGGTGAAGGCCCTAGAGAAGACCATAGAGGTCAGTGTTCCATGAGAAGAAAAGCATTGAATATCACTGCTCTGGGTTAATCCTGGGAGTTAGTGAGTAGTAATAATTGTTTTCCTCTGCTAGAGGAAGACTAAACAGCCACCACTAAACAGTGGCCCTTTGTCCAGTTAACAGATATGCCCCATCTCTGAAACATCTCCTTTCACTCCAGAGAGACCTGGTCACCTCTGCCACCTTTAACAGTTTGCTTTTTCCTTCTAAAAGAAAGGCCAGTGAGTGCCAGGCTGTGGGGGCCATGAAGGGCACCATGCCAAATTCATGGGGTCACCAGTAGCCTCTTCTTTCCAGTTTTCCCGGGTGCTGCTATCTTGAATCGTGCAAGAGTGTGCATGATTCAAGATGGCAGCACCCAGGAGAGCTGGGAGATGGCAATGCCTTCACACGGCACCATGATCACAGGGCACCATGACTCTGGTAAGTTTGGGAACTGCTAGGGTATGGGTATACATTGAGCAGAGTCATACGGTGGAAGCCTTTTTCTGATTCCTCTCCATCAGCCCCCTCTAGTTTGCTAGAAACGATCAAACAGGAGCAGAGGCAGTAACGGGGGTTAAAAAAAACCCCCCTCTTTACTTGCAATTTAAAACATGGACATCCCTGTTAGCAGTATGGGTCCTAGACTTTGGAATGGGGAATCCTAGAGTTAACCCTTTTGCATGGGTGTGTGAGAGCTCATGGGAAGGTTGACCCCATGGGGTTGGCAGAGCACATGGAAGGAGCTTCTGTGTGTTCTGAGGTCAGAAGAAAGGGTAGGGTAGGGTAGGGTAGGGTAGGGGCTCTAGGAGTGGCGGGGCCCAAAGCAGGGTATCCTGCAGAGGCCCCCACAACACCTTGTCGGGCCCCCTTTCACCAAGAAAAGTGCTTGTGGTGCTGTGTGCAGCACCTGGAAATAGTTGATGGTGAAATGATGACATCATTGCCAACTGTTTCCAGGAGGCCCATTTTGGGCAGTTTAGAGGCAGGGGGGAGGTTGGGAGGGCCCAAGGTAAAGCTGCTCTGCTCGCCCCACTGGCTTATAGTCCATAGAGATCTCAGCTGCAGCAGCAGGCAATATGCTCTCTGCCCTGGTGTGGGGGCCCCCAAAGTGCGGGGCCCAATGTGATGACATTGGTCACATTGGCTTAAAGTCAGCATGCCTGCCACAGATCGCAAAAGACAAAAGTAAAGGTATGAGTCAGGTAGATTCTGAGCCATCTTCCCCCAGACAATACACTGCCCCGCTGTGTCCTGCAGATGGCATTGTACCCGTTTTCCAACAGGGATGACTGATGGCAGGACTTCCTGGAAGAGATGCTGTACCAAGAGGGACAGTTTCAGGATGAAATGCGACATGCAACAGCACACAGGTCAACAGCACTGATGTCTCCGATCGTTCCACAGCCAGCCGTGCAAAGATGGCATATGCTTCCTTAGACAGTCGCCCACAGTGCAGCAGGCAGCTGAGGCAGACGTGAAGAAGACATCGACAGTGTTTTCATTTCCCCCTCTCCCTGACCATCTGTTGAGCTGGCACTGCTGCTTCCGCAAATAGAACCATCCTGGGGAGGGAATATTTTAACTCTTAGAGGGACTCTGAAGTTATTTCAGGCTTCAGTTCTACTCCTGATCGTCCTGTTACATAGCTGATTGAATTTGCAAAGTGCCTTGCCATTTTGACTGTGACGATTCAATCTGGACAGCAGCTGCCCAATGGGAGAAGGCATTGTTCCTCTCTATTATGTAAGTCAGGCAGGCGAGGCTGAGCAAGTTGCTTAATGCCACACAATGCAGGGACCTCCAAATATGCAGAAAGTAATCCTTGGCTGTCATAGTTGCATCGCTGGCCAGCCTGGTTTGGGATCATCCGCTATGCTAGTAGAGTGAAAAAGTAGGGCGTGATGTCAACTCAGCCTGAACCTGCTGGCTAGAGCAACAGCGCTCTTATCTGAGGCTGGATCCAGAGCAGTGTGACTTCACACAGTGTGACAGATGTTATGTGGCCATATAGATGATACTGCATGCATATGAAGCAGTGGCCTTCCTGACCATCCCCACCAGAAGAGAAGGTAGCTGTGGTGGCGGTGAGGGGCTGCTGCCCTGCAAAAGGGATGTGGGTTGGGAAAGAAGGATGCAGAGTTGAGGCGAGATAAGGAGGAAACAATAAGTGATGGAGAATTGACCTTGCCACAAAAAAACCTGTGTGGTGAGCTGACCAGTCCTTCGTACAGCAGCCATCCCTGGAGGCAGTGATGCATGCAAAAAATAGTACTTGACATAAGCAGAGCCCTGCTGGATCAGGCCAAAGGCCCATTCAGCTTCCTGTATCTCACAGTGGCCCATCAGATGCTGCTGGGAGCCAGAGGTGTATCTAGGGTATAGCATGGGGTGGCAAGAGCCATGGGCGCCATTTCCTTGGGGGCGCAGATGGCCCTCAGCCCCCCCATGCAGCACCCCAGAAGACGCACCCTCCCCCTGCAGAGGGAAGCTGTGCCCCAGGGGGAACATGTGCGTGCCTTCCCTGCTCTGCCCCACCCCTGATCCCCAGCGGGGAGGAACCGCGCCTCTGTGGCTGTCCAGCCAGGGACGCGCGGTTCCTCCTGGCTGGGCATCGGAGGCAAGGGAAAGCTGCGTCTTCCCCAAAATGCCCAATCAGAGCAAAAATCAGATCAGAGCAAAAATGCCCGATTAGAGGTGGAGGGAAGGCACGGGCCTCCTCCCTCCAAACAGTGAGGCGCAGTTCCTCCTGGCCAGAGGTCAAGAGTGTGTGTGGCTTCTCTCTGCATGGAGAGAAGTCACACCCCTCAACGTCATGACATGCCATGGACGCAATTTTGCCCTGGTATGCCTCTGCTGGGAGCACACAAGACAATACGATGTCTGCGTCCTGTTGCCATGCCCTTGCATCTGGCATTTGTTCCAGAAATCCGTCCTCTCTTAAAGGCATCTAAGCCAGGTGCCATCACCACATCCCATATCATATCCTGTGACAATAATATAATGGTGGGAAATCCCTGTTCCAGAACATTGGAAGTGCAATCCTAACCTGGAGTTAGGCTGGCACAGTTAGACCAACAAAGTTTGGCTGGCACTACTTTGTGCTGACACTTTATGCCGACACTGTAAAGTATGTTTGAACCGCTCTTGGAGTCAGGGAGGATGGTGCATATCTGTGTGCTGGCCTCTCTGAGAGTGATCCAAACGCGCTTTACAGTGTCCCTTGTGCCGACCAAACTTTGCTGGCCTGACTATGCCTTCAATGCTGGCGGTAAATCCTTTCTGAAGGTGCTGGGGTGGCACCATGGCAATGCCGGTTGCGCACGCCCCAGAGGGAGCACCGGTCGCCCACGAGCAGTGAGTTCACCGCTCACCGGTGATGTGGTCATTTGGAGTGGAGCAGGAGGGTGTTCCAGGGTGGGAAGGAGGGAGGGGTGGAGCAGGACCGGCAGTGACTCTCGGTGCAATTCCTGAGCTTCAGTTCCTGAGATTGTGTGACTTTACTCGGAGGCCCTTGCTTCTGCACAGGCTACATAGACCCGTTGCCTGCCCTGTGTCCTTACCTCAGGGAAAGAGGAGGAACGTCCCCTTTCCCTGCAGAGCCTACAGGATGCAGCTGTAGCTGCCTGGCTACTGCTGTGTTCCCAGGTGGCCAGGCAGTTCTGGATTAGGCCCTAAAGTGCAAATTACGACTTTGCGGGGTCAAGTCTTGTCTTTGCCATTAACTCACCCCCAGACTCAGCTTCCCAGCTGTAACAGGGAGATTATAATACATAGCTTCCAGGTTTGGTGTAAAATACCAGAGAGAGTACATGTGAAATGTGTTGAGCACTCAAAGGTACTATACTACTAAAAACAATAACAGCACCTGCTCAGCTCTAGAAATCAGCGTTGCTTGGAACAGTGAGAATAGAGCACTGCCTGGTGTTGTTTTACCACTGCTGATGGTGTACTCATTTGGGGCAGGGGAAGGAGAGGATGTAAGTGGGCAGGGGAGAGGCAGAGCAGGGGTTGGGATAGGAGGCAGCCCAACATGGAGGTTCATAAGGCTGCACCAGTAAAATAGCTGGTGCAGACTTGAGGAGGCCCATTGCTGGGCCAGTGCCCTTACCCAGAGGAAGGGGATGAACGTCCTTTTCTCCCAAACTGCTTCTTGTGGTGCCCGGGCAGCTTAGGATTGGGCTCTAACTCTGCAAAGTGGCTTTGAAAATTTTGCTGCTCGGAAAAGGCAGAGCGGACTTCATCCTGCCCATCTAATTATTCTGGTTTAGGGCTGCCACTTGTTCGCTCCTGGGCCTTTAACAGCAGCATGACACAGAAATTGAGCTTGTGAAGCTTGTCCTGGCATGCTGATAAAGCAATGTGGAAAGCCTCATTGCTGTCATTTCTGCATGCTGAGCTGTTGATAAAAGCACAAGAACAAGAGCCAGTAAAAAAAACTGGCGACTCTATTCATGCTTCTTTCCCCCTCCTGTGTCTTACCGGGTAATGAATTCAATCACCATGCATGCTCTCTCCCCCTTTAATAACCACCATGTGCCTGGCGTGATGTTTATGCAGTTGGATATAGTGTATCAAATTGAGGTGCCCGGCCAGGGGCAGGGCTGGCTGGAGAAGCGAATTTAGCGTGGGTGTCTAGTCTGATCTTTTCCAATTATCTGGAAGAACGAGCATGGCTAATTGAGGTCTAATGACATTCCTCCTGCTCCATCAGCTGTCTCATCCCATTAGGCCTGCAATTTGGGAGGTGGGAGTAAAATTCAAAGGAGCTGCCCAGAAAGCGTGTTGTTGCCATGTTAATACTGGCCAGAGTTATAAAGAACATAAGGAAAGTCCTGCTAGATCAGGCCAAAGGTCCATCTGGTCCTCTTCCCCACAGGCATACTTCTCTCCCTTCATTGCTCCCCTGCAACTGGTATTCAAAGGCACACTGCCACTGAACCTGGAGGTAGCACATGACTAATAGCCATTGATACTGGTTCTCCATGAATTAGTCCAGGGTTTCTCCGACTGTGGGCTGCAACTCAATAAGTGGGTCATGACCTGATATCTGGTGAGTCATGGGTTGGGCTGTCCCAGCTACAAATTGGAGCTGCTCTGGACACAATTAGAGGCTGCACTGGGCCTCCGTGGCCCAAAAGCCACCACTGGTTTACTCCCATGTGTTGTGAAACTGACCTCCAGTTGCTTTCAGAGGCCTGTGGAGGCCCAGTGCTGGACAAGGAGGTGGATTGCGGCACTCTCCATTGCAGAACGTGTGGGTCTCAGCAGGGGAAGGTTTGAGAACCCCTAGATTAATCGAATCTGCTTTTAAAGCAATCCAAGGCAATGGCTGTGACTGGGAGCGCAATCCTAAACTGTGCAGGATTAGTAAAGCCAGCAGGCTTGCACCACACCCAGTGCAGCTTCGGTGCACTATGGAGCTTCCCCCGGGCAATTTGCGCCCTTGACCTGGGGCCTCCCCATTGGTTTCCTTGGATCTGCGCCTGCTGTATAGCAGGTACAGAGCTGAGGAAGCCACAGAGCCCAGGGACAGAGGCTTGGTTGCAGCTACTGGCCACATTCCATCTCTGCCACCCTCCTCAGGCCAGCATGCCTACTGGCCTGCCCACCCCCACCCAGTTCTTCCCTCCTGCCTGCCCTCCCGATGCCCAGAACCACTCTTACGCCAGCTGAATTCTGTTGTCACCAGAGTGGTGCTGCGGCCCCGCTGCCCAGTGCTGTTGGGCCGACACTGCTGCTAGTGTCAACCCAGCAGCGCTAGTGCTGATGCGGAGGTGCCGGTCAGCACTCCCACATCTGCGCTAGTGCCATTGGGCCGATGTGTGCTATAGGATTGCACCCTGAATCTAATGGGAATGAATTCCACAGACTTCACTGTGTGAAGAGGTCCCTTCTTTTGCCCATCCTAAACCTCCTGTGAAGCAATCAGTTTAATAGGATAACTCTTGGTTCTAGTATAATGAAAAAGAGAGAAAAACCTCTCTCTCTCTCTCTCTCTCTCTCTCTCTCTCTATCTATCTATCTATCTATCTATCTATCTATCTATCTATATCACACATGATTTTGTCTCAGTCATGACTCTCTTTAATTGCCTCTTTGCCAAGCTAAAAAACCCCAGTGCTACCCAGGTGCACTGCAACCAGAAGTGTAATTTCGGAAGAGGACTTCTGTTGCACATTCATCCCACGTGAAATTCAGACCTCCAAAAGGTGACTGTATAATGAGTTAGTAATGTGCAAATGAATTTAAATGTGCCATTTTTAAAAGTGCTTAACATAAAAGCACTTCCAAAATATTAAACACTGTTGTTTTGATACCAGCACCCTGACAAAACCCTTGGTCTGGATTCAGTAGAACATGTGATTAAGAATCTTAAACTGTTGAAAGATTTCTTCTTGGCCCGCTGTAGGTTAAAGTTACAGCTGGGGTTCTGTCTCTCTGCCTTCAACAAAATCCTATGAATTATAATTGCCATGGTAATGATGAACCAAGTTGGGCTGCTATGGTAACTAGTTTTTTTAAAAAAAAAATTTGTACTTGAGTATATACGGTATATATATTGAGATTTTAAAAATACTTCTTCTGATTCAGTTTGTCGTGTGTCCACCACCCACCCCCTGATTTCTTTAAATTTGCTTAGAACGACTATTTGATTTAAAGGTCATGTAAGGGTAGGTTGCATTCTATGAGGCTCTAGTTGAAGCTAAAACAAACTGGACATTAAAACATTCAAATACTGTATCTTACAAACTCCAACAATTTCACTAGTCCTCATGGGAAAAAGGAAACTGGAACCAAAACTGGTTAAGAACCCTAAAGCATAGGTAAGCTTCAAAGGCATTGGTTTTCCCAGCATGCTTCGAGACATTATACAGGTACAGCTTATTATCTTATCTCAGCAGTTGCACCTTTAGCACATATGTCATTAAAAAAATGTATTTCACAGGATTGCCTCCCCTCCAGAATTGGCCTGGAATCATCAACCCTGGGTGGGTGGGTTGGTTGGTATGGGGTGTTATGCCTGAGGCTGTTGTTTTTTGGTATCCCTTTAATCAAAACAGCAGCAACAAAAAAATAAAAAGTAAAGGTCTTTTGCTTTCCATTTAGTGCAGGATAGGCAATGTAAGACAATAGGTAGGGTCATATTATAGTTTTCATCTGAGAAATATTGCTCTCTCTCTCTCTCTCTGTGGCTTCATACCTGCAGCCATCTTGCTGTACTACACTGTCTCTTTTTTTACCCTGCTTTTTAAAAAAATTTCAGGTGGGGTGTCCAAAGGCCAGATTTAGGCCAATTTGGCCAAATTGGGCCCTGCTCTTATGGGCCGCTGTGCTAGACTGGCCGATTGTGGCACTTGCTTGAGTCTGAGAGATGGCTTCCAAGCAGCACCACAGCACACCGGCAGAAGAGACACTGCCTGGACCGATCGAGCATTTGCAAAGCACATGTTGTCCTGCCCAGCCCCGAGAGAGAGAGCAAGAGCAAGAGAGAGCGGCCTTAGGGCAATTTGACCAGCTTGTCTGAATCAGGCCTTGCACCTGGAGGGGCCCTGCTGAGGCTACAAGCAGAGCGCTTGAAGCCAACACCTTACTCTCTAGCTGACACTGGCAGGAATCTTCCATGCTGCAGCATCACCAGGAGAGTGCGACAAGCAAAGTGTTACTGCTGGACAAGCCTCCCATCCGAAATCCCCTTGCCCTGGGGACTTCAAATTGACATCCTGGAAATAGTAGGTGGTGGCCTACTTCAGGCACCATCAGCCTCAGGCTTGCAGCTGCCACTCATTCTGATGAGTAAAGGGCCCTGTGGGGGGTGCAAAACTTTTTTGCCTCACAGCTCTTAAGGCTGGCTCTGGGTGTGTGTGTGTGGGGGGTGTCCTTTCCGATCTTCTCCCCCCCCCATGCCAGCTTCCCTTCATCTGACCAACCTGCTTTCCTCAAAATAACTCTTCTTTGAAGGAGGCAATTATTCTTTCATTAAATCTCAGCCAGGCTTTGTCTGTATCTGTGCCTTAAATCTGCCACAAGACACACAATAGACCGCGGCCTTTGAGAATGGGCTGGCAGGAGAAGGAGGGGTGGCCTCTGTCTGTGACCTGTGCCTCTAGAGGCCTCCCCTGCCACGCAGTTCAAGCAAGGAAGTATTACCAAGGATGCCCAAACCTCTGGGTGGCATGCTGGATGTTTTTACTTAATGAGAGCCAGTGTGGTGTCAAGGCTATAATGATGAACTTGGATCAGGAAAGCCCCAAGTAAATTGGGGCCATTCATTCTCCCTCAGACTGTAAGGATGAAAGGAGGTGGAAAGGGCATGTACACCACTCCGAACTCCTCAAAGGAGTTATACATATAATCCATATAATCCATCCCATACTCTTAGATCATCTGGGGGGGCCCTTTTGACTGAGCCGCCACCAGGAGAAGTGAGAGGGGCGGCGGCCAGGAAGAGGGCCTTCTCGGTGGTGGCCCCCCCAACTTTGGAATACCCTCCCCTTAGAATTGAGAACTGCTCCCTCTCTGTTAACTTTTCGGCGGGGGCTGAAGGCCTTTTTATTCCAAAAAGCTTTTAACTGTTGACAGGCTGGCTGGCTGGCTGGTTTGTTACATTTTTATATTTTATTTTATGATCCACTGGGCTTGTTGTTTTTAAATTGTTTTGTTTTAATTTTGTTTTATTGTATTGTTTTAATATTGTTTTTAAATTGCTTTTTAATGTTAACTTTTATATTGTATTTTTATATTGTAATGCCACCTTGGGTGCCTCCGGGCAAAAAGGCGGGATAGAAATCTAATAAATAATAAAATAATACATTGTATAAATGTAAAGAATAAAAATGGTGACACTTGGGTGTAAAACAACATTTGTGGAAAAGATTGCACACACCAAAATGTGTTTCCTCTCACCCCATGGCCGTTTTTGAGGGGGTCAGCAAATCAGGGTGAAAAGTCTCCACCATGTAGCCAAATCAGAGCCAGAGTAATGCATACGCCTGGGATCACCTCAGGCAGAGCCATGTGATTTGTAGAAAAGCGATATATAAATATATACAGATGGGTCCCTGTACCTGCAGATCTGGTATCCAGTAACAGGAAGTTAACTGCTTCCTGTTAACCTCAATCTAGTCTTTTCAAGCATTCAGGCTGCCAGCAGGCTGCCTTAACATTGCTATAAGTTTGAATGCTTATAGCTACCTGTAGAAGGAAGATCATTTTGCCCCGGTAAGGTTTTAACTACTACAATGGTTGCATGGGCAGGGGAAGGGGGCTGTGGAGACTGGGTTTCCCTGATTCCACAGTTTCTGAATCTGGGGGGGGGGGTCCTGGAGGATGCTGCACATCTGTGTGCTGGCCTCTCTGACTCCGGGAGAGGTCTTAACATACTTTTTGGTGTCCCTTGTGCTGGCCAAACTTTGCTGGTTTAACTGTGCCAGCCTAACTCCAGGCTAGGATTGCAACCTGGCTTTGTATGTGTGATGAAGTAACAAACAATCTACTATCCGTCCTACCCTAATGTGAAAAGGAGCATCATTTGCACACGGCACTGTCCTGGCGCCTTTTGAGTTTTGCCTTGCTGCAAAAACCATTTTCCTCTGCAACTTGAAGCAAACCTGCCTTTACTTGGCCTGTTGTTCCGCAGGATCTGAAATCCACCCTGAACAATTTGTCTTCATTAAGGCTTCTTTGTTATAAATGCACGCCTGCTTCCCTGCGCCACTGCTGACCTCTGTCTTGCCATCAGGAGGTGGACTTGGTGGGGGAGAGGATTCAATTATAATATTATCGCCTCCATGCTTTCAGGTGCGAGAAACGTGTCCTCCCCTTCTCGGTTCTGGTTTTGTGTTGCTGGCAGTCAGGCATTTTGGCATCAGATGTCTAAAATCAGCTACCTCCTCTTGCTTATCCACCTCCTCAATTCAGGAACTTGGAAGTTGTCCCCCCTCTCCCACTCACTTTCTCTCTCGCATGCCAGCATTCTGCTTTGACAGTGTTTTACTGCATTGAGAGATTCCTGCTTCTGCCCTTTTGTCAGGTCCAACCCAGATCTTCATCAGGAGGTGAGCGAACACCCTCCTGATGGTCTGATTTTTGTATTTTGTTTTAACTGAAAAGCAGCTGCAGAGATCTGCCAGTTTCAGGAGAGGAATGGCAGGGGTGTATGTGTGCCTGGGCGGGACAGTTTTCTCTCATTTGTCTGCTGCAAATTGTCCTCCTCAAGTTGCAATTCTCCCTGCAAGAGAAAAGGTTCAGGGGTGCCAGGTCTTCCCCATGCGAGTAAGAAAGGTTCAATGGGGATAGGCATGGAATGGGAAAGGCTGGACCTAACAGTGCTAGCGTCATATTGATGGGGACCAGGACCCATGAGAGGAAGATGCAGGGGGTAAATTGTATCTGGGCCCATGATCTAAAAGGGGACCCAGGAGCCAAATGAGGGGGAGACTTACATTTCCTGGAGACTTACATTTTCCTATCTCATGGGGGCTCACGGGGGAGTGCAGGGGGTACATCATACCTGGGCCTGGGTCAAGAAGGGGCCTGGGAGCCAGACAGAGCTGGAAATTTCCTCGTATCTCAGAAAATGTTTGCATATTCAGAGGGCCCTCATTATCCTTGGGGCCTCCATTCCAAGCACCCCTGTCAACTGCAAATGAGATAGACGTTGGGGTGCTGGTGGACAGCTCTATGAAAGTGTTGACCCAGTGTGCAGCTGCGGTGGAGAAGGCCAATTGTATGCTTCAGATAATTAAGAAGGTGGTTGAGAATAAAATGGCCAGTATTATTATGCTGCCTTGGGCATTTGCTTCTGCATGGGAAAGGCAGGGTATAAATTCTTCAAATAAATAAATAAATAATGCCATTGTACAAATCGATGGTACGGCAACATCTGGAATATTGCATACAGTTCTGGTTGCCTTATCTCAAAAAGAATGTAGTGAAACTAGAGAAGGTATAGAAGAGAGCAACCAATAAGATGATTAATGGGCTGGGGCACCTCTCTCATGAAGAAAAGCTGCTGCATTTGGGCTCTTCAGTCAAGAAAAAAGGCACCTGAAGGGGAACATGATTGAGGAGGCAATCCTAACCTGAAGTTAGGCCGGCATAGTTAGGCCAGCAAAGATTGTATGGCACAAGGGACACCGTAAAGTATATTTGTTCCACTCTTGGAGTCAGAGAGGCCAGCACACAGACATGCGCCATCCCCCCTGACTCTGAGAGTGGTCCAAACATGCTCAATGGTGGCTCTTGTGCTGGCCAGTCTTTTCTGGCCTAACTGTGCCGGCCTAACTCCAGGTTAAGATTGCACTCTGAGACATACAAAATTATGCAGGGGATGGATATAATGGATAGAGGGCTGTTCTTTTCCTTCTAACATAAAACCAGAACTGGGGACAGCCACTAAAATTCAGTCTTGGGAGAACAAGACAAAGGCGTATAATCTGTGGAACACCTTGCCATAGGAGGTGGTGATGGCATCTGGCCTGGGTGACTTTAAAAGGGGAGTGGACAGATTTCTACAGCAGTGGTTCACAAACTGTGGGTCGGGACCCACCAGTAGTTCATGAGCCAATTTCAGGTAATTTTCAGAGCAATTTCAGAGCAGACATATTGAAAATATGGGAAGATCGGATGCTGGGAAAGGGGTGGGGCTATATAGTTGTTTTGTTTGTGTCAAGGTTGTAAGTAGGCTTTTTCCTTTCTGATTCACTTTTTTATTGGAAAATGACTGAGAAGTAACCTATTGCTGCGATCTCAGGAAAGCAGCAGGCTCTGGTAAACAGCAAAAGCTCTGGTATCACACTTTTAGTCATCACATCACTTCTGCTGGGTCCTGGAGACAGTGTCATCCTAACAAGTGGGTCCTGATGCTAAGAAGTTTGAGAACCACTATTCTAGAGGAAAAGTCCATCACATGTTGCAAGCTGTGATGGGTACATGCAACCTCCTGGTTTTAGAAGTAGGCTACCTCAGAATGCCAGGTGCAAAGGAATGGCAACAGGATGCAGGTGTTGTCTTAGGTGCTCCTAGAGGCATCTGGTGGGCCACCGTGAGCAACAGGAAGCTGGACTAGATGAGCCCTTGGCCTGATTCAGCAGTTGCTGTCCTTATGTTCTTATTTTTTCCTCTTTAAAATGCCAATCTTAGACAAGGGGAAATGATCAGAACTGCAGAGGGGAGGAAAGTTCTACAGTCCCCAACCCACTGGCTATTATTTTGTTCCTTTTGCTCCAGCCACTTTTTAAAAATAAAATAAAATAACACACCAGGGCAGGTCATGCATTAGGGTCATTTGTAACTTGGTTCTGGCCGCCATATATCTGCCTCATACAAGATTAGAGGATATTAGTGTGACCTTTTAATCGGGAAGGAAGTCTGGAAACAGGTGACGAGGATGAACTGATGTGCAAAAGTCGTAGGTTTCAGGCAAGTCTCCAAAAAAAGGGGGTGTGAATTTCCTGTTAGGTCTCTATGATGCGTGTTCCCTCCTGCTTTTTTCATGCTGAAAATGCAACATGACAAGCCTGAATTTGCAATCAGCGCTGTTAACTAGTTAAGAATTACAGATGTCTTTTCACATTTATTACCCTCTCATCCAATACCTCCAGTCCAGCAATGAGGTCTTCTATTTCAAAAGGGCTTCAAGCAAAAAGGGTTTCCAATCATGATTGATATCAACTCCTCTTGTTTCTGACATGACGTACTTAATGAAGATGCTTAAATTTATTTTTCTCCCATCTTCTTTTCCTTCATTTAGGGAGCAATCCACGTAGTGCTGACGCAGGGGCTCTTGGGTTGACACTACCAGTAGCATCGGCCTGAGAGTGCCAGCGGAGGGCCTCCCTTGTGCCAGCCGAACTCAGCTGGTGCAAGGGAGGTTCAGGGAGGAGGGAGGCCGGGTGGGCGGACCAGTGGGTGTGCCGGCCCAGGGAGGGGGCATTAGACCACATCCAAGGCTTCCTCAGTTCTGTGCCTGCTAAATAGCAGGCACTGATCCAAGGAACTCCATGGGTGGCTGGAACCTTCCCTGGGGCAAGGGGATTAATGTGCCCTTGCCCCGGGGATGCTCCCCAGTGCACCTAAGACGCTCTGGATTTGGTGCAGGTCTGCCAGCCTCGCCAATCCAGCACAACTTAGAATTGCATTGTTATATACATTAAGGCCCCATGCTAATTAACACACCCAGTGCTGATCAAGCTACACCAACAGGACACAGGCTTCATCCTATGGTAGGTGGGGCAGTCACAGAGGCCTCCACAAGGCAAGCCTCTGCTTCCCCAATGGGTCTTCTCAGATCTACGCCAGCTATTTTGCAGGCATAAGTCTGAGGACAGTGAGCGGGAAGGGTACAGTGATAGGATCCTGGTGCATGCTGGTGCTGCCAGGAACCCCCCCCCCTCTTCCTTTGTTTTGCCTCCCACCCTCCACCTTCCACCCTCCCCACCCAGAAACTCCTCAGTTTTTCCTACCACCCACCCCTGTGCCAGCTTCTCTGTGCTCTTGCAGGTAGCCAGTAGCCGTGGTTCCAAAATGGCCACCCCCCATTGCCACCTCATCCTGCCTCCCCCCATGCCACTTCCCCACACCTTGTCCCGCCTTACCTTCATTGGTGGGACTGGGTGGCTGCTCTGGCACGCGCTGTCAGAAATGCTTTACGACTGCCATAAGGAAGCACTGGTGGAACTCTGGTTCCACCAGTGCTAAAAGCCCATAGGATTGGGCTGTTGAGAATGCAAATGCTTACTTAAATGCTGTGATAATCTATACTGAGTGAGGCTTGATCTTCTATTTTCCTACTACTGTGCTTCCAGGCACAATTCAAATGGTTGTGGTGCTCTACAAAGCCCTTAATGCAGTGGTTTCCAAAGGTTTTCGACTGGTGGTTCCCTTGACCTACCTCATTAGGCTCCTCATTAGGGGTACAATCCTATACATTGCATAAGGCAGCAGGTTTTTCGTGAGGATTCCACAGATCCCCTGGCTGACCATGATTTGGGAATGCTTTCTTAAAGCGCAATCCTAACCTGGAGTTAGGCCGACACAGTTAGACCAGCAACGTTTGGCTGGCACCAGGGCCACCGTAAAGTGCATTTGGATCGAATCACTCTTGGAGTCAGGGAGGATGGTGCATGCCTGTGTGCTAGCCTCTCTGACTCAGAGAGTGGCCTCTCTGACTCTCATGATATCCCTTGTGCCAGCCAAACATTGCTGGCCTAACTGTGTCAGCCTAACTCCAGGTTAGGATTGTGCCCTTTATAAGTCAGGGTGCAAATGTTTGAAGGACCATCTCTCTTTCTCTTTGTATGCCCATCCCATCAGGCTATCAAAGCAGGCTCTGTTGAAGATGTCTCTTTCTTTGGAGGTATGGTTGTCTGGGAATCAAAACAGGGCCTTCTCTGTTGTGGCACCCAGCCTGTAGAACTCATTTCTTCTGGAGATCAGGATTGCACTTCTGTGCTGGCATTCCATTTAATATTCACAGCAACTCTGATTGATTGATTTGCTCTGTTCTGTAGGTGTTTTGCAGGATCTGGTTACTTTTTTGTTGCTCCATTTGGTCCCCTCTTTTTTAAAAAAAACACACCTTGATTTATTGCAATACTATTGAATGTTCATTTTAACATTGTGGTCTGTTTTGAACTTTCCCATTAGGTTATAAAAGGCGAGGCATGAAGATTTTTCAGTAAATATTGCAGTGCTGATCCTAAGCATGTTTACTTAGAAATAAACCCCAAGGAGGCCAATTGGATTACTTTAATGTAAGGCCCCTCATCTTTCCTGCGTAGATGCAGGGAGGATTTTTGTTGGTACCTAGAATAAAAGTATATTTGATGGAGGACTAAATACAATGCAAGCTGAGACTGTTACTGTCTGAGCAGGATTCCAAGTGCTTTCACACTAATTGGCGCCCCCAGTTCATGTCCTGTTCATCCCCCTCAGTTCATGCATACAATTTGTCAACACAGGCTTCTAAAAGGGCTCCACAGCAAGGAAAATTGTTAGTACAAGCAGAAGAAGAGGGTTCGTGGAAAATTCAGGGAGAGACAGCGGTATACATCCACAGAGTGTGAGCAGTGCGACACACAGGGTTCTTATTTTCCTAAGAGTTCACGTGCCTCCATCCTCCAAGTGAAGAACCTCTGCTGGCAGAGCCTGGCTTTGGGCCAATTTGGCCAATTTGGGTCCTGCTTCCAAGGGGGCCCCCATGCTAGATTGGTGGATCGTGGCACCTCCCTGAGAGATCCCTTCCAGGCAGCACTGCGCCAGACCCGTGGAAAGGATGCTGCCTGAACCAAGCCAGTGCTTGCAAAGCTTGACCAATTTGGCCAGATTGGCACCTCGCTCTGTAGCTGATGCAAGTAGAAAACTTGCAGCTGCCTCCTTGATTCTGCCCCCTCCCTTGGGGGATCTCGAGAAGGAAGTTAGCCCTCTGACCACTCCATCCTCTGCTTTTCCCAGCCAAAATTGAGTCGTGCTGTATGCTGCCGGGGCGGGGTGGGGCGGCAATCTGGAGGCATGGGAGCAGAAAGGGGAATTATTTTCCCTATTCCCTCGGTAAGTCCTGCAACTGCCAATGGGTCATCTCAGATCTGCACCAACTCTTTAGCTGGCACAAGTCCAAAGACATAAAGGAGGCATGTCAGCTCACTCAAAAGGGGATATCTGGTGCAGGTTGGCCATTGTAGTGCTACTGAGGCCAGTATGCGCTTTCTGCCGGTGCTTGAAGTGCCTTACAGCTCTTTGGCGACACTGGCACCAGCAGTATGCATATACCACCAGCACTGGGCCTGTTAGGATTGAGCCCTCACTGTCCGAGCCTGTCTTTTACAAGGTTCTTGTGATGATTAAGGGGACACTACTCTGAACACCTAGAATGAAAGCAAGGATGCAAGTACAATAAGAGTAAGATAAGACAGCAGTAAATTCATTTTTAAGAGTTCAAGACAAGATACAAGATCAAAGAAATTTCTCACTTTTTGCATAATCAGGTGTAATCAGTAGTGCTTTCTTTCCTATTTCTACCTAATGTCCCTCCAGTTTAGTGGGATGTACATTTATACTTTATAGCCTGTGGACCATGCGCCACTTTCTGTAGCATGTTCATGCTTCTTCTTTTTATGAGAATTGGACGCATAAAGCCCTGATCTGGATTGAGACCACGGTGAGAACATGCCTACTCCTTCCACTACCCTGATCCATCTTCCTCCCCCCCCCCATATGCTACAGATTGAGTATCCTTTATCTGGACTGCTTGGGTGGAAAGGTGTCTGGATTTTGGATTTGTCCGGATTTTGGAAAAATTGCATAAATATAATGTTTCGTCTTGCTCTTTTCACTGTTACCCATTTGGGTGTCTGCTGGCCTTTTTGACATTTTTCAACAATGGCAATAAACGCAACACCTTCTAGTGATTGCACTACAGAAACTTTTAAAAAGTCTTGGACAAAAATGTCTGGATTTCGGAATAGTCTGGATTTTGGATGTCCAAATAGGGGATGATCTAACTGTATTTTTCTTGGGAATATAGCTCTCATTTCATAGACCCTGAATTAATCCAAACCTTGACTTTAGTTCTGCTCTACTCAAATAGTGGACCAGAAATGTAGCAGTTTAGTTTCCATCCTACACCCACCTGTGTGGAGATAATTCCTCTGAAAAAGAGGGGCCAAGACCTTTCTTCTTTTAATGAGTTTGCCTCAGCTCATAGTCTTAGATTCTGACAATCTTAGACGATGTAGTTTGTGTTAAGAAAAGGAGGTAAAGTGAGCTCATTTTGCCCAAGATACCTTCGCAAAATATTTGGCTGTCAGCAGTTTAACAGAGGAAACTTCCATGCACACACTGTTGCATTGCTTTAATTTCAGTAGAGCTTTATAATCAGTGGAAGAACTTCGGCTTTTTCATCGTTCTCTTAACAAGCACCAAATTATCTCTCAGGGGAAAGAGAGAGAGAATTTTGAAACCTAACTTTTGAATTTGAATCATATCTGAATTTTCTCCCAGACTTTCAAAATAACATCTTCAAGGAATTAACACCGTATTGCATCCAAAGAGGCTCATGGTTTACCATTAATATAAAAACACACTTTGATTCAAGTTCTTTTTATGTATCTAGATATACACAGGATAAACTCAAACCCCCTCATTCACAGCACAAAATGTCATCTGGATGATGGCAAACACACTCAGCCAATTCACAAAACTTTCCCCACCCCACCAACAAAAAAGACTGCTGAGGTCCGACAACATAACAAAACATTGCATTTACTTAGCATGCAGTGATTCTACTAGATTTATGGGCGTAGTTCTCTCACCCCACCCACCCCGATATACAAGAGTTCAGCGTATGCACTTGGATCAAACATTTGGCCCATGTAACGAAAGTGTTGTGGCCGGTTATTGGTATCCAAGGGAAACAGCATAAAAAGACGTGAACATCTTCACTTTTTTCCCCCTTTCTGTGCACATGGACTGTTCATGCAAAACATACAACATTTCTACATGCAGCATTAGGCAGAAATTTAACTTTGCACAGAGCTGGCTACATGGATTTTTCTTCCTCACTTTTGCTTTTTTGGACAGGCAGAGACTTATTATTGTAGCACAAAATAAATCTTCCTCTTCCCTCTCTCTTACTCTGTTGAACAGCATGATGCCATAGGTTTTCCATTCTTCCAACATCAACGTGGAATTCTTATCTGTACTCTCGGCACAATTCCACACATGTCAGTTGCCCAGGTTAGACACATTCCAGGTTCTCTTCTCAGTACAGCCCCATGATTGCAATGCCAACATCTTTGGATGGCCGCCGATCTTTGACCAAAAAGTTGATCATGCTCTCCGATTTGATGAGCAGATTGCAGCCCAAGAAGAAGACCCCAAAGATTACAGTCAATGAAAGGACACAGAGAACTGCAATCTGGACCACCCGAGTGATGAAGAGGTTCCTTTCATCTGGGAGCAGGACTGATGCTCCCCCATCGCTGGCCACCACTGTCCCTGTCCCATTGCAACAGCCAATCAAAGTGCCGAGATCTTGAGATCC
>JAJKFI010000047.1:6225433-6254509 GCA_029204185.1 Lerista edwardsae
AAAAAAACTGCCATCCATGACCATTTTGGATGACAGAGAAAAATTCCTACCCGGCCCTCATGATGAGTGACTGAGCTAATCTCAGACTGGACATACCAGTCGTAGCTTGTAAACTGCAATGGAGTTTTCCTCCACAAATCTGTCCAATCCCCTTTTAAAGGCATCCAGGCCCAACACCATCACCACATCCCGTGGCAAGGAGTTCCACATACTAATTACACCCTGGGTAATGGAATATTTTCTTTTGTTTGTTCTAACTCTCCTAACGCTCAGCTGTAGATGATGTTTCCTGGTTCTGGTATTGTGTGAGAGGGAAAAGAGATTCCCAATATCTACTCTGTTGTTGTTCAGAGGGCAAAAGGGTGCTTGACCCATGGATTTGATTATCTGCAGATTTCTGCATCTGCGGGGATTCCAGGAAAGGACCCCCACCCTGGATGTCAAGGTGCTACTGAACTTCATATCATTCCTCCCCAAATGTTGGGAATTTGATATTGTTTACAGTTTTCAATCTGTTAACAGGGAGTTTAATTTGGATGGTTGTAGGGGCCCTAGATGCTTCTCAGCAACTGTTTCTGTCTGCTGTGCCTCCTGAGCTGTTCTTCCCCCTCTGAGTCTGAATTCTTCTTTTTCTTCCAGCTGAAGGGAAGGTGAACTTAGGAGAACTTATGAAGGGAGTGAGAACAATCCAGTCACAACCCCCAACTGGTGAGTTAACAGACTTTGAGCCCAAACCTATGGGCCTTACTACCAGTTAGGAACTCCAGCTCTAGGTGTCATAAACGTTCCATAAACCATGTTTACAGTACCCGGAGAGAGTAGAATGAAACACACCACTAATCCATCTAGCACAGTGTATGTTGATGGGCAGTGGCTCTCCAGAGTACTCAGACAGGGCTCTTTCCCTGCCCTGCTTAGAGATGGAAAGACTTGAAACTGTGTTCTGATGTTTGCTTGGTCCCCTCTCCAGCTTCTATCATGCTGTAACATTTTTTTAAACAACAACAGGCTCTACTTCTACAATGGTTACTAGCACACACACACACACTGATCCACACCTCCCTTGTGTCCTCCTTACCGACAAATAATACTTCCATTAAGCTTCTCTGCCTGCTTGCATGGAGGCCATTCTTACTTGTCACAGATGAGGACATGTGGTTACTTCCACTTCAAGCCTACTGGAAGATCATGGTGTGTTATCATGTTTGAATTAGAATGATATGAAGGTGATGATTGAATTATGAAATGGCAATTTCTGCATCGTATTAATTTTTGCTGTCTTATCCAAGGGAAAATGGTAGAGATTGATGACCTGAGTTCCACTTTGGCCAAGATGGGCATCAACCTAACAGAAAATGAAATGAAGGAGGCTTTGAAACACGTCACGTTCGATGGTGAGTTGTAAACACAAGGGCATTGGTGCTGCTTGAAAGGTGTCACTTTACGTGTGTCTGAAAAGAAATAGATACTTGTGTGCCCATTCCGACACGATGTATAATTTTGAATAGTGTCGTGTATTAATTTTGCCTGAAGAAACAGCATAAGAAAGCCTTGCAATTATTTGGAAGCTTAGAAAACACCTCATAGCCTTGCATCTGACCATCTCATATGTGGATTTTAATCTCCCCATTGAGAAGAAGAGACACCCAAAGGATGACACTCCAAAGGGTGTGTACAGTGTATCAGCAGGATGAGGGTTGGCAGAAGCCAAGGTGTACAGTTCTCAGTTGAAGAGACATTTCTCACACCATTCCTGTTTTGGTCTCCAACATGAGGATGTTGGTGATGTATTTCCTGTAGCCCAACTCTTTAGACAGGCTGAAGGCGCAATCCTAATTTACTCTGGACGGGCAGGCCAGTGGGCCTGTGCCACATCCAGAGCAAGTTGGGAGCAGGCAGGAGCCTGCCTGGGGCAAGAGCATGTTTGTGCCCTTATTCCGGGGTAAGCAACAGCCGCCCCAATGGGCTCCTCAGATCTGCGTTGGCTATTTAGCAGGCACAAAGTCAAGGATGCATGTGGCCCGGGAGCAGCGGTGTTATGCTGCCGGAACGCTGGGCGGGACATCCAGGTGATCGACAGCCCGCCCGTTGTGTTCCTCAGAGTTACGCCGTTTGCGTAATGTACGCAAGCGGCGTAATTGGTTACGCAAACGGCGTAACGCTGCAGAACGCGACGTGCAGGCTGTCGATCACCCGGATGTCCCGCCCAGCGTTCCAGCAGCATAACACCGCTGCCCGGGAGCCTGGACCTAAGCCCCCTCCCCAAGCCGGCACACCTCCCAGCCCACCTGCCCTCCGCCCAGAAACATCCTGCCCCCCCTCCAGAAATGCCCCTGCGCAAGCCAAGCCAGACACAACACTGGTGTGGAGGCCCGGGACGACGCTCTCATGCCAGCTCTGCATGTGCAGGGCCAATGCATGTGGCTTGCGTCGGTCATAGGGCACTCCTAGGATTGCGCCCTAAGAGTTGGTGCAGAACAAGATGTGAGTGATTGGTTTGTGAGCTTTGGAATGTGAAATTCAGAGATATGTAGCTTCAAGAAAGCTGCACAAAACTGAGGCTGAAATCCTCCCCCCCACACACACACACACACAAACACACACTTTCTTGCACTTCATCCTCTCTGATCAATCATTTATTTTGCAGCTGATGGGAAAGTGAACCTGAAGAACGTCCTGGAGAGTGTTATGGCTACCCGGCGGCCATCCAGTTTTGAAAGTGAGTAATATTGAGAAGTGTCACTTGTAATTTATTGACACATTCTTGGAACTAGTTAAACTAATTCTTGGAATTAGTTAAAGGAAGTGGGAAAAGGAATAACTAGGGACTCCTTTTGCCTTCCAGTTTGTTCCACTGCATCATAACATGTTGCATCTGTCCTGCGAAAACAGCCCCAGGTCTGAGAATGGCCAAAAAATATTTAGCATAAGGACTGTGGCTTGACAAATGCTTTTCGGGATGCTGTGACAATTGCACTCTGAGCTTTCCTCTGTCTTCTCAGGAGGTTCAACTTCTCAGCAGCATTAGCAACTAGGTGCTGTATTGGGTCATGCCTTCACCATGTCAAGACTGATCTCTCTTACCCCACTGCAGGAGACAGGGTGGCTATTGGAGATGTGAGTGAAATCCTGGCCAGTTTAGGCATCAGTCTCACAGAAGAAGAGTTGCAGGAAGCACTAAAATATGCACCTCTGGATGGTTGGTATTTACCAGTACTTCCGTGTATGAAATGTTAATCCCAGCCCTCCGAAGGCCTTTATAGGCCTTGCAAAAAACTGAAAGTAGCTCTCAAAGACTGCATGCAGCTTCCATGGGCCTCAGAACGCTCTCTGGAGAGACCAGGTTTGGCTGGCCCCATGGGTTTGGAATCCACAGGTCCCAAAGCTACAGATATCATAGGCCCACCTGTATACTATAGAACAGTGCTTCCCAAATGTCTTAGCATCAGGACCCACTTTTAAAAGTACAGTCTGTTGTGGTCTACTAGGCAAAAAAGAGATCTAGAAAAAATATTTTATGTATTAATAATAATTAATGAATAAATAATTGGAATCCTGTGCTCCCAAGGCTGTCAATAGGGCATGTCTGAATGATTAATTTGGATGGCTCTCCTGGTCCTGGGTGCTTCTCAGCAACTTGGCCTTTGTTTCTGTCTGCTCTGCCTCCTAAGCTGTTCTTCCCCCTCTGATTCTGAATTCTTCTCCTTCCAGCTGAAGGGAAAGTGAACTTAGGAGAACTAATGAAGGCAGTGAGAACAATCCAATCACAACCCCCAGCTGGTGAGTTAACAAATGAGCTCTCTGGAAATTTGAGAGGAGGGGGGTACTTGAAACAAATACACCTGCTGGAAGCCTAAGCTTTACCTTTATGCAAATATTAGAAGCAATAAGATCCCTGGGCCTGATGGCTCCCCCGCCCCGCCCCCCGCCAGTATTAGAAGTATTAGAATGTATCTGCCTTGACAGATACAACAGATCAAATACTGTATGTAGAGGGGAAGGAATCATTAGTGGGTAACAGGGAATATTGTCATGACTCATTTAGCCAGAGAGTATTTATTTATTCATGCATATTTATATACTGTCTATCATTCCACTAATCAGAATACTCAAGGCAGCTCACAAGACAAGAAAGAAACAGTAAAATGTAAAACAGGAATGAAATATCTTTCCTTGCTCTGCCTAAACATGAAGGGACCTTAACATAAGATGTGTTCTGTCATTCACCTGTTCCCCTCCCCAGCCTCTATCACGCTAGAATGACAACAAGTGCCTTGACAATACTTCCACAAACGTTAGTAGCCCACACACTGGTCTACACCGCCTTTGTCCTCTCCTTTCCCACAAATAAATGATACTTCTTTTGGGCTTTTCTGCCTGCTTGCCTGGAGGCCAGTATGACTTGCCACGGGGGAGGGTGGGGGCTGGTCAGGGAATTAGTGGCTACTTTCATTATAAAGGCATTGGTTTGAGTTATAATGATTGAATTACAACAATATGATGATTGAATTATGAAATGAGGATTGCTCCACTGGACTAATTCTTGCTGTCTGATCCAAGCGAAAATGGTAGAGATGGATGACCTGAGTTCCACCTTAGCCAAGATGGGCATCAACCTAACAGAAAATGAAATGAAGGAGGCTTTGAAACATGTCACGTTTGATGGTGAGTTGCAAAGATAAGGACTTAGGTGCTCTTTGAAATGTGCAAGAAAGCCCATCACATTCCAGGAATGCAAGAAAAGACCCTTGTGTGCCCATTCTGACATGATGTATAGTTTTGGATATTGTCATGTATTAATTCTGCCTGGAGAAATAACATAAGAAAGTCTTGAAAGGGATTTGGGAGTTAAGCGGCCCCCATTGCCTTATGTGCATTTTAAGATCCCCATTAAGAAGAAAGGAGCCCTTGGAGGGATGTACAGTGTGTCACCAGGATGAAGGTTGGCAGAAGCCAAGCTGGCAGAAGTTCTTCCGTGAAGAGACATTTCTCACACAATTCCTATTTTGGTTTAAAAATTAGGGTGTTGGTTGATGTATTTCCTGTAGCCCAACTCTTTCAACAGGCTAAGAACTGCCACCTTGGGAAACAGCGTCAGACACGTTGATGCAGAACAAGATGTGAATGATTGATTTGTGAGCTTGGGGATATGAAACTCAGGGATACATAGCTTAAAGAAAGCTGTATGAAACTTGAGGCTACAATCCTTCCCACACACACAGACACAAACACATACACTTCCTTGAACTTTAGCCTGTCTGATCGACCATTTTCTTTGCAGCTGATGGGAAAGTGAACCTGAAGGACGTCCTGGAGAGCATAATGGCTACACGGCGGCCTTCCAAATTTGAAAGTGAGTTGAATTGAGGGAGTTGGCATGGATTTAGTCATGTCATTTTTCTTCAAAAGCAGGCAGAGGGATTATCCTCTGCTAATGGGGACTATAGGCGAGATCTCCTGCACCTACTGACTGCCCTGCTCCTCTTCCCCACCTCCTCAGTAATCCAGAATCCAGGCATTCTCCTTGGTTCTCAAACCAAGACATCCAAAGAAACTCTTCCTTCAGCCACAGGGCATCAACCTTCTGATTCCCAAAGAGGAAAGGGGCTTGCTTGCTCAAGTCCCACTTGTTACTTCTTGACACATTCTTGGATCTGGAATTAGTTGAAGGAAATGTGAAAAGAGCCCCAGGAAAAATTAGGGGCTACGGTCTGTCCTGGGGTAGGTGATCAAGCCGTTTAACAACTGCAAGTATTCTAGCACTGATGTGCGCTGCTTAAGAGTTCCATCAAGAAAGGCAAGGCAAAGTCTGGGGTAATTAAATGTAAAGAAGTGAACTCACAGTATATCATCCCTTAGTCACAGGTTTTCCCAACTTTTTCAGTTTTGCAGCTGGGCAGCCCAATCCTATCCAGCGCTAGCACAGTTGGGCTGCATGGCCCATGCTGTATCCAGCACTGGAACTGAGCAGGCTGGAGGTCTGCTCTGGGTAATGGGACATTTGTTTGGAGTACTTACCCCACGTAGAGCCCCAGCCTGCTCAGTAGGGCTATTCAGATCTGCGCCAGCTAAATTGCTGGCACAAGTCTGAGAAGCCCTGTGAAGGGCCTCCATTCCCATAGGGGAAATGTGATATGGCAGAGGCCTCCTCAGCAAACCCTGCCCTTTTCTGGGCCTGTTCTGCCCGCCCCTTACCCTGGCGCCACTCTGCGTGTACTTACCAGCACTGGCAGCTGCAGGTCCAGGTTCAGCTCCAGCAGGACAGCAGAGGCTATGCTGCCGGCACTCCTTTCTCTAACGTTGTTGCCAGTATGCTCTATGGCATGTTTGCTACACCTCGTGCCTGTGCAGCAGTTGCTGCCCCAGCACTAGCCTCAATTACAGCTTTGGGGTTTTAGAAAAGTGGTATAAAAATCAAATACATACATATTGGGCTGCAAATTGAATTATGTAGCAGTGTTGCTTCCAGTCTGTTCCTTGCATCATCACAAGTTGCATCTCCTGCATAAACATCCCAAGGCCTGAGAGTGTCCCAGAGATAATCAGCATAAGGTCTGTGACTTGTGGGGATGCCTTGACAATTGCACTTCCCTTTCAGATTTCCTCTGTTCTCAGGCGGTTTAGCAACTCCTCAGCAGGATTAGCACTAGATCCTGTATTGGGTTCTGCATTCACCATGTCAAGACTGATCTCTCTTACCCCACTGCAGGAGACAGGGTGGCTGTTGAGGATGTGAGTGAAATCCTGGCCAGTTTAGGCATCAGTCTCACAGAAGAAGAGATGCAGGAAGCACTCAAACATGCACCTCTGGACGGTTGGTATTTACTTCCATGTAGAAATTTTGGGAAAGCATTGAGGTGATTGGCAAGTTCTAAATGTCTGGCATGCAACACTTACAGAGCAATTCTATGCTGCACTGGAGCAAGCAGGCCAGCGGGCCTGTGCTGCATCCAGTGCAGCATTGGAGCATGCAGGAGCCTCCCAGGTGCAAGGGCACATTTGTGCCCTTACACCATGGGAGGCTCCTGCCTCCCCAATGGCTTTCTTGGATTTGCGCACGTGAAATCGATGTTGCGTTGACGCAACAGGGTGCCTGGGATTGTGGCCTAAAACACTTGCGCATCCCACATGCCAAATGTCACAAGTTCTGCATTGAAGATGTAATAAGCATGTGTTTAAAATCGTGGCCGTGCCTTGCTTTTGAGCCTTTTTACATATATTACGGGACATGGTGGCGCAGCGGATTAATCCACTGTTGCTGGACTTTCCGACGGGAAGGTTGGGAGTTCAAGACTGCGCGACGGAGTGAGCTCCTGTTGCTTGTCCCAGCTCCTGCCAACCTAGCAGTACGAAAGCACCTAAATGCAAGTAGATAAATAGGGACCACTTTGGTGGGAAGGGAACGGTGTTCCGTGTGCTATGGTGTATTGTCATGCTGGCCACATGACCACGGAAGCTTGTCCTCGGACAAATGCCGGCTCTACAGTCTTAGAAACAGAGATGAGCACCGCCCCCTACAGTCGGTCATGACTAGACCATTCGGTTGTGGGGAAACCTTACCTTTTTACATATATTACACAGCTTCAATTGGGGGAAGGCAGGGGTGTTGGGAATAAATTCTTTTGATGTGGCTGGGCTTAGAGAGCTTTGAGGAGATGGGCTATATTGCATACTAAAGAGGAACAGATACTGGAGACTCAAGTGGCAGGACATGAAAAATGCAGATATGGGTCTGTACCTGCCCCATCAATGTCTGATAAGAATGAAAATTTTGGAAAGTAAGGGGTCCTCAAACTTCTTAGAGACCCTCAAGGCTGCTGCCTAATTTATAAATGCCAAGGGGTGTGGCTATAATGGTGATTGGGCAGCAGTGCGCCCCCCTGTAGCAGCTTGCTTAACCCTTGATGCACATAGTCTAATCTGCCCTGTCAGTTGTGTGAACCATCAAAAAGTGGAACCACAATCCACTAATGGGTCATAACAACCCAGTTTGAGAATCACTGCAGTATATCATTTAAAAGAACAATAAGTATACAGAGGATGTAACATGTATGCACAATTGGGAAGTATACAAAATATACAATTGGGAAGTGTCCTCTAGCACAAGAAATAAACTCTGGATTTATCAGAGTTTCTTCATTTTCCTTATTTATCTCATGCCCAATCAATGTCTTGGGGGAGAAGTCTGTGCTTGCCTGTTAATCCATAATTCAGTTTATTTTAAATGTTACTTCCTCAAAATGTGGGGAGTTTGCTATTGCATTCTGCTTTCTCTCTGCCAAGAGGGCGTATCCAACAGATTGGTTTGGATGGTTCTGTTGGTCCTGGATTATTCTCTGCCACTTGATCTTTGTTCCTTTCTACTGTTGTGCATCCCATTTTCATGCCTCATGTGATTTCTCTTCCCCTTCTCATTCTGCATTTTTCTTTTCTCTGCAGCTGAAGGGAAAGTGAACTTGGGAGAATTTATGAAGGCGGTGAGAGCAATCCAGCCACAGATTGGTGAGCAAAGCTGGCTGCAATGCACTGTGATTGGGGATGTGCAATTACTGTATTTGTATTTTATAATGTCTATTCCGCATCTCAGGGAGAAACCTGAACAAAGTAACTCCAAAAGAAGAAATACTTCCTAGCATGCAGGGCTTCTTGTTACAATAGCTGGTTTGGGACTTCATACAGGTTTTGCCTGCTTATCTGCAGATTCGTTACCTGTGGCTTTGATTAACCGCGGGTTCCTTCCTCATCATCCGCACAATTCCCATGCTGTTATACCTCCAACACAGGTTCAGTCCACCAGTTGGATAAGCAGGATATTTGTTTCAAGATTCATTGGTGCATGGGCAATCCTCAAAGTAAACAGCCCTTGCTAACTGGGCAAAGAGGCATCTTTTAAAGTGGTGTCTTCTTATACTGTGGGGCTAACCAGGCTAGTGCCAGTGGTAAGCAATTACCACCAATGGTGATAAGGCATTATCACCAGCACTGGACCCCAGCACCTGGAGGAGGCCACGCAGGGATGAAGACCCCTTCTCCTGATGTATGTCCAGCAGCTGCCCAGCCCCTATAGGATACAGCAGTAGCCATTTGGCTACTGCTGCGCCTATGGCACCTGGGCAGCTTAGGTTTGGGCTGCCCCTGCCCCTCTTCACCCCAGCATGAAGTCTTCTCCACTGACTGCAGAGGCGGATCTAAGGGGGGGCAAATCTGTAAGTTTTGCAAGAAGCCTTACCCTGTCATGTAAATCCCTCCTCTCCCTTGCTGCTGTAGCCAGTAAGCAATGCCAAGATGTTGCTGTTCCCTGTGAGGATTGGCTAGAACAGTGCAGGAGAGGAGTGTTTTCCACTGCAAGGTAAGGCTTCTTGCAAAACTTACAGATTTGCCCCCCCTTAGATCCACCTCTGACTGACTGTTAACGGTTTCTCTTCTAAATTTAGACTGTGAGCCCTTTGGGGACAGGGAACCATTTATTTATGTGTTCTACTATATAAACAGCTTTGTGAATTACTCCTGTTGAAAAGTGGTATATAAATCTTTTTAAATAATAATTGCTGGGCCCTCAGAACACCCTCCAGACCGGTTGCATTCAGGGGGTCTGGGCACCTGACCCGTGGATTTCATTATCTATGGGTTTTGACATCCATGGGGGTTCCAGGAATGCCGAGGGACAATTGTAGTATCCGTGCTGATTCCAGTGACCAACCAAGGGTGGGGCAGTGGGTGCAATAAGAGGGTGCATTGCCTTCCAGCTGAAGTGGGAGGCTGAATCCACCTGCAAGATCCCCCTTTTGCTTCTGCAATCCCCCTTTTGCTGATCTGTCATTGCTGGCGATATGAAGGAAGGCAAAGCAAGGCAGCCCCTCCCCTCCCTGCTCTCTGGAGGAGGGTTTAGCAACCTTGTCTGTGCATCTGGCATCAAACAGAAACTGTGCACTGACCATTTACAGGCACAGAGCAAAGCAGGCGGGCCATTGCTTTCTCGTCCCCTCCCCCATCCTCTGTCACCGACACCTGTCTACTCCAGCTGTCAATTATGCTAGGTACACCACTGGCTGATCCCACTAATCTGCTTCAATTAGACCCCATCAGCATAGGGATTACAAAATCATTGTTAAAATGTATGAGCATCAAGAATACTGACGCAATATGTTGTGCTTCACCTGAAAGTGCCCTTAAGCTGCCTGTTCTGTACCTGCTCAGCTGCTCCCAGTTATCTTGTTGAGGATTGTCAATATAGTGCCTTCAGTGTTCATGGTGCTTTATGTTCGTGTGAAAAAACAGATCTCTGCCCTCAGGGGGTTACAATCTAGATACTGATGTGCGGGAAACAGCGGAAAGGGAGAAGGGGTAAACCTTACAATAGGTAATGGAGGACTGAAGCACAATGCCAAGATCTTCATAAAAAAGTGGGTTTTAGAAGAGAGTTGAAGGAAGTTAGTGAAGAAGCATCCCACAGATGTCCTAGGAGGCAGGGCAGAGTCCTCTGAGGACACTAGAGCAGTGTTTCTCAATGTTTGTCCTCACTGTACCATGTCACACGTTCTACCTATTGGAAGTGCCACCAAAAGTAATGGATGATGACATCTTCACCAGTTACTTCCAGGCTGGGAAGTAACTGATGCCAGATGTAATGTGGCAAATAATGTGCCGTAATTTGTCACATAATATGACAAACACCAGTAAGAGGCTCAGGGGGAATAGGAGGGCTTTCCGAGTGTAGAAAAGCAGGCTTTAGGGCTCTGTTCACTGTTCCAAGCGTCCAACCGCTATTGCTGGTATTATGGTGCTGGTCTCGCTGCCCAACAGCAGGGGTCTGGGGATCCTGTGTGTACCACCAGCCACTGCCTCAAGTACCATTGGTGGTACCTGTATCACTGGTTGAGCAACACTGCACTAGAGACTTTCTGATGGCTGATGTTCTGTACTTATTCCCAAGCAGGAAGAAACCTCCTTCTCCTTTCTGCATCCCTTTTCAAAAACAAATTCTTCTGTAAGGCCTTTCCTTGACTACCTCTCCTTCTCTCTTTACTTGTTCTACTTAACCCTCCTCTTTTCGAAGTGATAAAGAGACTATAAGCTCATCACGCTATGTGCTGTTTCCAGTGGTGTCATTCAAATGATTTAGGATCAGGAACTCACTTTTGATTGGCACTTGTCGGGAACCCGGAACCAGCCACGGAGCCCGTTAGGATCTGGAATGCCCATTCTGGTCCGTTCCCCCTGAATGACATCACTGCCTTCGCCCCCCCCCCTAGGAATCGCTCCCTTTAACCCTCTGAGTGCCGGCCAACCAAGAAGAAAAGCTCTTTGCAGAGGAATTGGGAGGGGGAGGGGGGAGAGTGAAGTGGGTGGAGTCAGCCCTAATTTTAACTAGTGGAACTGAGTTCCCCCGCGTTCCCCCTGCATGACATCACTGGCTGTTTCCCTGGAATTCTAAACAGGTGCAGAGATATGATCAGGTTTTCCCCACCACTTGGCAGGCTGATATGGATGAGTAGCCAGTTTACACAGTGGTATTATATACAGTGGGCCCCTGGTATCCATGGGTATCCATTCCTGGATTCCCACAGATACCAAATTCCACAGATAATTAAATCCAGAGGGGGGCACTGGCAACCAGAAGTGCCGCCCAGAAGAATCCGGGAAACCTTATGAGGTGCAAGGAGGCCTTTATATGAAAAAGTGTGTGTGTGTGTGTTTTCCTCCCCCATTAATATCTGTTTTTCCTTTATACCAGAAGTGGGCAAAACACCTAGCGATGACTCTTTGAAAGCACTTGGGGCTACCCGGAAACCTTCCCTAGATGAGCGTAAGTCCAGCTATTTACTAAAAAGGGAGTTGAAGCAATGGTAAGTGGGGGAAAACAAGAGATAAAGCAGGTGTTTGCCAAAACTGGTTAGTCCACTAGAGTGTAGTATCTGATTTGGGCAAAATGGAGAATGGGTTTTGTTGGGGTAGTTTGCAATTTCATCTGCAGACAAATTAATTGGTGTGCGGGCAATCCTAGCTGAATCATCCTAGCTAACTGGGCAAAGAGGCATCTTTCAAAGAGATGCCCTCTTATAAACCATGGGGGAGAGTAACGCTAGCATGATGTCTTTTCCACTAGCTGTTAATGGTGTCTCTTCTATAGATTGTGAGCACTCTGGGGATAGGGAACCATTTATTGTTTTTACTGTGTTAACTGCTTTGTGACGTACTCCTGTTGAAAAGCTGTATATCATCATTAATAATAATTGCTGGGCTTGTAAACGTGGGTCTGGAAAGCATTTTTTCAGCCACCAATATCTGGGTTTTTCCGATTTTGATGAGGATACCGCTTTTGAATTTTGAATAGGATGCTGCTCTTAAAGCACACACATACACACATTTTTCTTAGCAGACACAGAACTAGAAACTTACTTTTAAAGCTCATTAAAAACTGATTTTTTTTCTTCTGATTATGAATTTAGGAAAACCTGAATGCAAACACAATTGGTCCTTACTTTTTCCTCTTCCCAGGTGGCATTTATTTATTACTTCAATTCTGGTTCTTCCCCACTAAATCAGAGCCAGATTATTGACATACTGCCTTGTCCATCCTTCCTCTCACCAAACCTCTATTTTTCCCTGTTTGTCTGCTTCATTATTCTGCAGAACAAAAGATTGCTGTTCAGGATTTGGCGTCAATGCTGGCCAGCCAAGGCATCTATTTGAACGACGAGGAGCTCAAGGAGGCCTTGATGCACGTAGAAGTAAATGGTTGGTATTTCTGTGTGATGCTCAGGCTTGTATGTTTGCAATCAGAGAGGAAAGGGCTTACAATGAGAATTCGCCCCAGAGATGGACTGTCCCATCCTAGAGTTTGATCTTTCTTGGCAAGGGAGCAAGTTTTTACAACAAGGAAACTATTATCCAGGAGTAAACCTTATTTTTAAAAGTTCATATTGTGCTTGTAAGTTAAGATTTCAAAGACACTCCCTTGCTCAGTGGGGTAGCAAGATTTTTAGATTTTTGTTTGCTTATGACTTGGCAACCTAAAATATCATACTTGCTTCCAACAACCTGAACAGAGCCAGCATTAAGGGTTTCATCACTGGGCAGTTGCAGAGAGCCCACACTTAGGGCGCAATCCTAATCTGGAGTTAGGCCAGCACAGTTAGGCCAGCAAAGTTTGGCTGGCACAAGGAACACTGTAAAGTATGTTTAGAACACTCTCAGAGTCAGGGAGGATGTTGCACATCTCTGTGCTAGCCTCTCTGACTCCAAGAGTGGTCCAAACATACTTTACAGTGTCCCTTGTACCAGCCAAACTTTGCTGGCCTAACTGTGCCGGCCTAACTTCAGGGTTAGGATTGCACTCTTAATCTGTGAGACCATCTAGTCTGCTGCCGTCATGTCCTATGTGACCCTAGCTGTATGTCAGGAGGCAGTGGAACCCAACAAAGAGCCTTGTAGCCTTGTTGCCGGGGTTGGGGTGGGGGTACGTGTGGGGGGGGGGGAATGGTTAGCATGAGCACCTTGAGTCTGGCCTAGAAGCTGATTAGTAGCTAGTGCATCTCTTTTAGAATTAGTGTAGTATGTTCCATGCAACCAGCCCTGGATAGCAGCCACACTGCCATGTTCTAGCCAGCCAAAGTTTCCAAATTGTCTGCAAGGGCAGCCAAAGTTCAGTTGTCAGATGTTATATGCTGCTGTTGTTTCTTCTTCTTTGTTGCCTTGCAGCTGATGGAACAGTGAAGTTAGGTGAATTTCTGAAAGGTCTCCGAGAAGTCCGAGGGTTGCCACCAATAGGTGAGTTGAGAGCCCAAAAGTACACAAACACATTTCATTTAGGTTCCTGAAAATGCCAGCAAGTTACTCCTCCATAAGTGGCCTCAAAGTCCCAAATATAAGCAGATTGCTAGTATAAACTCTTAAATATGATACTGGTACTCACCTGGATGATATTTGCCTTGGGATGGCTGCAGCATCAGGTGGTGTCCTTGCCTGTATGGAGGAACTGTTGCAGGTAAAATGTGCATAATAAGTCCCTGGCACCATGCTCTTCAATAGAGTTGGTGCATGCATTCAAGTGTGAACCATCGAGGGCTGAATGATCAAAATCGGGAATGTAATCAAGAAGAAATGGAATGGAACTGAGCTCTAGCGCATCTCCTATAGTGGGAACAATGACATCATTAAACTGGAGCACTCAGATATGCCTTTGAAACTTTTTCAAGGAATCTTAGCTGAACAGCATCAGGTTCAACAGGAGGCAAATTGAGAAAGTTAGCTAGGGGCATACATTAAGTGCACTTCCTGATTTGTTTAAAGGGCCATGCAAAGAAACAGCAAGGTAAGAAGATAGGGAAGTATATCATTGCTGCTATCACTTGTGTTCTAAAAAACTGCAGGGAAGGCAGCGTCCAGTCACTTGTCCAGTCCCCAGCTTCTCATTTCATTCATTCCTTGTCTGGGCCTTTTCAACAAAACAGGAAGTGTGGGACAAGGTTGCATCTCCTACACTTCCTGAAAAGGCCTGCATGATGGAATAAAGTGAGGAGGTAGGGGGCTGGATCAGGTCATTTTGGGCTGTCCCTGATGCCCCATCACATCTGTTTGGACTTTTCTGAATCCTTTTTTCCTAAGACTGAATATCTTACGGTCTGTGAGTGATTTGTAAAGGCCATACGCCTCAAGCCCGCTCCCCCAGCATCTCACCTTGTCTTTGTATGATTTATTTCTTCTTGTCATTATGTTTTGCTTCTTCCTTGCAGCTGATGGAAAGATGGGCTGGGATGACCTTAAAGGAGCCAGAAGAGAGAGCCAGCTGATCCCCATAATAATAGTAGATGACTGGACAAAAGGTGGTATTAAACAAGGCTGGTGGGAAAAGGGGTGCTTAGGAGAAGGAATTCCTACTGAAGAAAGTCTCATTGTACCTTCCACATATGCGCTTACAGAGTGGTCTATTGCAGCATATACAAGGAAACTAATGGCACCTTTTCAGGGCAGCAATTTGGATGGAGGGTAATGGTTCAGTCTGCCTCCTTCTGTACCACAACACAGCTGCAGTTTAGACCCTGTCCCTTTTAGAAAACAAAATTGGAGGAGATCTGATCTTGATCTCCAAGCATCTCATCTGGTTTAGGGAGCAATCCTGGAGTTAGGCTGGCACAGCTAGGCCAGCAAAATTTGGCTGGCACAAGGGCCACCAAACAGCACATTTAGACTACGCTCAGAGTCAGGGTGGGTGGCGTACATCTGTGTCCTGGCCTCTCTGAATCCAAAAGTAGTCCAAACATACTTTTTGTCCCTTGTGCCAGCCAAACTTTGCTGGCCTAACTGTGCCGGCCTAGCTCCAGGTTAGGATTGCACTCTCATTCTCAGCATATAAATTGTACCAATGAAGGATGCTGTTTCTAATCATTGTACCAATCAAGGATGCTGTTTCCTGGAATACCTACAACCACCTCTATCAAACCTTTTGAGCAACCTTGAATCTCAGTTCCCTCTCTCTCAAATGATCCACTTAGTCTACATTACAGGGTTGTTGTGAGGATAACATGAGAGTATAATTGTGAAGCTGCTTTTGTGTACTGAACAGTGTTTTAAAAATCACAAATAATAAAAATATGCTCCCTTTCCTTTCCCTTCTTACAGAAAGCAGTTTTTCTTTCAGGAAAAATCCTCACAAGTGGAAACCCTACATTGAAGGGATTTGTCAGGCTGCTTCTTTAACCATCAGGTGGCAATGCTCTGTTTACCTCAGCAACTTCCACTTTGCTTCCCAAGCAGCTGTTCCCTTATCTGTTTTCAGGAGCAGGCATGACAGGGAGCCAGATTGGGGTAGAACCCTTCTGGTGAGGCACTTTGGGCTGTACTGTTCTCCAGCCCAGCACTGATCAGTGTTCAAACTGTGGGAATGCAGAGTGGTCCTTACTGAAAGTTCCTAGTTTTTAATCAGATAAGGGCCGGCCTTAGAGCAATTTGATGAATTTGGCCAAATTGGGCCCTACCCAGTGGTGTCATCTACTCTCGCGGAGACAGAACACTGGGCGGGACTTACGTTTGATTGGCTGCCTGCCCATTCGCTTCCGCTGTCCTTCCTGCTCGCCCAGGCACCCAGCGCGCCCCCCACCCATCCCGTCCCCCATGTCCATCACGGAGCTGGGCGAGCAGCGGTGGGGCGCGGCAACCAAGGGCAGCCTGCGTGGCGGGGGGAAGGCAGCAGAACCTTATGGACCGGGCTGCCAATCAAACGTACATCCCGCCCAGCATTCCATCTCCACGAGAGTAGATGACACCACGGGCGCTACCCCTTGAGGGGCCACATACTGGGGTGCTAAGTGGAGACCCCGCAGCAGCCACTACACTCTGTAGCGGACGCTCCAGCATGGAAACCTCTCTGCCAAGGCGTTGTGAGAGGAGCGCAGCAAGCAGAGCATTGAAGCTGGACAATCCTCCCTCCTGCCTGCCCATGGATCCGATAGGTTTGAAATTCCCCTCCCAGAAGCAGTTGGTGGTGGTAGTGCTGCCAGGTGCCTCACCACTACCACTCTTCCTGGTTTGTAGGGGGGGGCCGCAAAAAATGTTTTGCATTAGACCCCACAGCTCCTAAGGCTGGCCCTGAGTCATGCTAAGAGAGACATGGCAATGATGGATTGTGCAACCTCCTTACAAAGGTGGTGGGCTACTGGTACCAGGTGCAAGGGAGTGGCAACAGGATGCAAGCATCTTGTTGTCTCATGCCTCCCTGGGGCACCTGGTGGGCCGCTGTGAGATACAGGAAGCTGGACTAGATGGGCCTTTGGCCTGATCCAGCAGGGCTCTTCTTATGTTCTTATGGCAAAGGGGCTGGCACCCCTCTACCTCCCCTGTCATTCAAGCACTGGCCACAGCAGCTTCCCCGGAAGATTCCACCCACCCAGGCAGCCCATTTGTTTCCCTTGACCTGGCAGGGCTATAAAACGTTTCTGAGGCCAAACAGCAATCAGCCTTGACCTCATCTGCTTGGCTGCCAGACTTTACTTTTCTGCATTTCCCCTTAGGCCATGTGCTGCTGATAGCCCAACATCTGGACTTCTAGGCCCTGCTGGGCTGAGGAACTTGCCCTTGTGACAGTTGATAGCACTTTTCTTTGCACAAATGGCCATCACCAACTTTTTTCTCTCTCTCTCTCTCCCTCCCAGACAAAAAAGTTGACCTTGACAGCTTGGATGCCATCTTGGCTGAAATGGGGATCCATTTAACCAACAAGCAGCTGTATGAGGCATTGAAATACGCCCCAATGGACGGTTGGTGTCTCTGATTTTGCAGGGCTGAAAACAGAATGCGGACGTTCTAGTGGGGCCTTGGTCCGATTGTGCCAAGCAATTCCTTATGAAAGCTGGGGGTGGGGATGAGAGTAGCTGCAGCCCCATAAGACCACCTTTCAAAATGAATCTGGCTACCCTGACCGGGAAAGAAAAATACAGTAATATCTCCTCTCATGCTGTGGGCATGTTCCTGGAAAATAAACAGCATTATAGGAGGCAATTATAACACTGTTCTGATGTAGGTGTATGCACAGCACTGTTTTCATCTGTGCGTTAGATGGGAGCCTGCTGTGTAATGGGCCACTGCTCTTCCTACATGCAGAGCAGTAGAAGATGATGGAGAGGAGCTACTCCTGGAGGTTGAGCCAGGTTGTGACTCTTCCTTGGGAGCTGCAGGCTTCTTGCTTGAAGATGGCGTCTAGGGGAATTCGCTTTGACTGCTGTTTCCTCTCCCAAAGCATTTCCTGGTAGCAAGTGATCGGCAAGCCAGATTACAAGCCTGTGCAAGCCAGAGTGCACCACTCTTCTTGGTGCAGCACTAGCCAGAATATGCAGCTTCTGTTGGCTGAGAGCAGAGCAAAGACTTAAATTTCCTGCCGTGTCTGCGGGGGTTCCGCTCCAGCACCACCCCTGCAGATTCAGAAATCACAGATACAAGGGAACGTTATTTAAAAAATTGTACACACCCACCCTGCCTGTTATCTTCATTTTTCTGTATTTTCTTTTATTTCCTTGTTTCTTGCTTAACATAGGCAGGTTCGATGGAGGAGACTAACCAAACATTAACAGGTAGAAGGATAGTTGTATCCCTCTAGTGTGCAGGCTCCCTGTCTGCATGTCACATTCCTGTATTAAACAAGAAACTCATTCTGTTAAGCAAGAACATAAAAGAAAGTACGGAAAAACAAAGGTGATGGGTGCGGGGGGGGGCTATGAAGAACCATGGATAAATGAAATCACGGATACCAGATCTGTCGCGTCTCCCCAAGACTTATGCCCAGGTGGCATTGGAGAGGACCCCAAATCTGAAGGGCTCTCACCCCAACACCTGGCATGTTCAGCAGAGTTACAGCTCGGTTGCACAGAGGAAACTGCCTTCCCAAGATAACAGCAAGGCTTCTTCTGCTTCAGCAAAGGAATGCACAACACACAGTCTTAGTGTAGATAAGAAATGTATTCAGCGTTGTCAGTTTCCAGGCAAAAGGTCTCATTCCATACAGATCAGTCAGGCATTTGCACAGCATACAGGATAAGTCAGTTGGCAACTTACACAGCAGATCTTTTCTGTTGAACCAGACAGCATCCCCTCCTAATCGGTCTTACCCACACTTTACACTGGGGATCTGTCCCCTTTTATACCAGTGTTGAGGCCTGCCAACCAATCAACACTTTCCATCAGGTGGCCATGAGCTCCGTGGTCTGATGCACGTCCACCTTAGGCACAGCTGTAGCTCATTAGTGATTATCCTGCACTCAGGTGCCTTGGCCTGGTGCCATGAGCTACTGCACACAGAGAAAAGCCTGGTTTGGTCTAACTACTTCTCTGTCTACCATGACAAGATCCACGGATGTGGGGGATTCCTGTGCTTTTCTGCACCAAACTTTTAACCTTTTTCTTTTTTAAAATACTGTAAAAATTACACTCCGGACAAAGATTGCTATAATGGAACAGTGTTATATGATGTTTTACTGTAATGCAGTGTGCAGACATCAAAATCAGCATAATAGAGCATTAAATTATCATCAGCAAACTTAAGACAGTGGCTACTAGGAGTGGGCAGGGGGACTCATAACATGGTGGCCTCAGTCCGTATGGCGGGTACTATGACACAGTATGGCTAGGGAAGGCTAATGATTTCCTGTGGGGGGGCATTTTTAGCTGCATCTCCCATGGCAATTTGTAGAGTATGCCCAACTGTCAGGTAAAAATTATGGAAGTGAATGCAATACCTAAATATTCTGGTACATATTGCCAGAGTAGCTGATTGCCGTCTGTGCCAGAGCAAAACACAAAATATTTAATCTCTTTTTTCTGACTTTCTCACCCCATTCAACAACTTGTTTCCTTGCAAGGTTACTTTGAGGATGGAGAAAAATGTGGAAGGGCCATCATGCCAATCCCCTCTCCTTCCATGCCACTTGCCACAGATACCACTCCAACCACATTTGTTTCTAGGTTGGCAATTGCTGGGACCAGTAGCCAGATCTGGTGCCAGGATTCACCAAGGTCTGGTTCTATGTGCTTGTGCACAGGTGCACCACCTGTTACATGCCTCATCTGTACCTTGTTCATTACTGTCCCCCTGATTTATCCCATCTTCTGCCTGTTCCCATTGCTTCCATTCCCATTGCTTCTCATTGCTGGGGCTAACTGGTAGAGATGACAGAGGGGTGGGCAATGGTGGTTCCTCCCTTCCCAGCCTTCCCATTGGACTAACTCAGCATTGGCCTATGGGGAAGAAAGGAAAGAAAGAGGAAATGCCAATAGGAGCACTTCCTCCTCTCTCCTTTCCCCCAAAATCAATTGGGAGCATCAGTAACTACATTGGCCTCTGGAAAGGGGAAAGAGGAGAGATTGGGCTCCTGGGAACAATCCCATTGGCTAACCCTTGAGATACCACCCACAAAAGCTTTCACCTAGTTTCTCTCCATCTTCGCCCACTCCCCAATTTGTATATTTCCATGCTTGTGAATTTACCAATCTGGGCAGGCAAGAATGTTCCTGTTGGTCAGTTGGGAAGAGAGGAAGCAATTGTGCTTCTTCCTTCTTCTCTACCCCTTGGATCATTTCTTCCACCTCATAGTCCTGCTGTCACCTGGGCAAAACATCCCCATTGACTAGTGGGGAGGAGGGAAAGCAGGAATCATGGGGTTTTTTCCTCCCTCCCTCTCTTTCCTGTCACCCAATGGGGTGAGGCTATACATCGGTTTACTGGGAAAGTAGATTTAGGGCAAGTGACACCTCTCAGGATCGAGCATATGATCTGTCCATGTGCCAAAGCAGTCATGGCATCACTTTGCCCCTGAGCCCTTGCAGCTTCCCTCAACCTCTAGGTTTCTACTACCCACCTGCTACCAGTTCCGAAGGTCATTTGTGGATTGTTTCATGACTTCTGTTTATTCCTTGCAGCTGATGGGAAGGTGGACTTAGAAGCATTTAAGAAAGGTGTGGCTTGCATCTTGAAAGGCCCACAAACCGGTGAGCTGACAGTAACACTGCGGTTGTATGAAGGAGAATTATTCAAAAGGCTGAGACTTTATTCTCTATGGACAACCACTCCAGCTGGGGATAATAAACCAAAGACCTAATGTAAATGCAGGGTGGGATCTGGGTGCTACAGAACCCTTGCTACAGCAAAGTGTTAAATCCCTCTAACCCTTGCCACTGTTTCACTGCAGCTTGTGCGCACTCACACCCATATGCTACACGCAAACAGTGACATCCAGGCCAACATGCACATACATTTAAAGTAACAAGCAATTTGACCCGAAGACCATAATGGCACAATCTTATGCATGTCTACTAAGAAGTAAATTCCATTAAATTCAATGGAATATGCTCCCAGGGAAGTGTGTCTATCCTAATAGCCCCATGCTATTGGGCTGCCCTCCTGGCAGAACTAGTGTTCCACTAAGCTCTGGTTGCTGTAAAGCAGCTGTAAAGTGCACTCTAGCAGTATGCTGAGTAGTGTGCTGCTGGAGTTCCAGCAGGAAGGCCAGAGACCTCCTGCTTGCAGTGCCAGACTGCTGGCCACCTACTGGAGCAGGTAAGCCAGCAGGGGAGGCAAGGGGGTTGGGTGGAATTGGGGCAGGGGCAAAAGTGGGCAGGAGGGAGGAACTGCAGACGGGGAGGCTACACATCCAGGGTGATGGCACATGCCAGATTCTCCCCCTCCGGCAACAACCTCCCTTTTTCTCTTTGGACGTGTGCTAGCTAAAGAGCAAGGAGGCCCATTGCAGAGCGGGAAGCTTACAGAGGCCATCTGCTCCATTCCCTGTGTACCTTTTTGGCACAGCTGCACCAGTAGGGGGGAAGGAGAGAATTGGGCTATAGCAGAGGTCTCTAAACTTTTTAGCATGAGAACCACATCATATATCTGACATAGGGCACAATCCTAAACTGACTTAGGCCGGCATAAACTAAGCCAGCAAAGTTTGGCCATCACAAGGACCACTGTAAAGTATGTTTGGACGACTCTTGGACTCAGAGGCCTGCACACAGACGTGTGCAGTAGTAGTCTGACTCCGAGAGTAGTCCAAAAACGCTTTATGGTGGCCCTTGTGCTGGTCAAACTTTGCTGGCTTAGTTTATGCCAGCCTAACTCCAATTTAGGATTGCGTTCACAGTGTGGTGGGCCGTAAAATAAATAATAAATATGTGGAGAACTGATGTGCTGAAGCGTTTGTATACAATAAGTGAGAAGTATTCCAGACATACTGGAATACTGGAGAAGGAGAAGGAAGTGGCAACCCACTCCAGTACTCTTGCCAAGAAAACCCCATGGATTACAGAACAAAAAGGCTAAACGATATGACACTGGAAGATGAGACCCTCAGGTCGGAAGGTGTCCATTATGCTACTGGGGAAGAGCAGAACACGAGTACTAGTAGCTCCAGAAAGAGTGAAGTAGCTGGGCCAAAACTGAAAGGAAGCTCAGCTGTGGATGTGTCTGGAAGTGAAAGGAAAGTGCGATGCTGCAAAGAACAATACTACATAGGAACCTGGAACGTCAGATCTATGAATCAAGGCAAGCTAGATGTGGTCAAACGTGAGATGTCAAGGCTGAACATCGACATCCTGGGAGTTAGTGAACTAAAGTGGACAGGAATGGGAGAATTTAATTCAGATGACCATTATATTTGCTACTGTGGGCAGGAATCCCTTAGAAGAAATGGAGTAGCCTTCATCGTGAACAAGAGAGTGAGAACAGCAGTACTGGGGTATAACCTCAAAAATGATAGAATGATTTCCATTCGGATCCAAGGCAAACCTTTCAACATCACACTAATCCAAGTCTACGCCCCAACCACTGGTGCTGATGAGGAAGAAGTTGACCGCTTCTATGAAGACCTAGAACAGCTTCTAGAATTAACACCCAAAAAAGATGTCCTTCTCATCATAGGGGAATGGAATGCTAAAGTAGGCAGTCAAGAGGTAAGAGGAATAACAGGCAAGTTTGGTCTTGGAGTACAAAATGAAGCAGGGCAAAGACTGATAGAGTTCTGTCAGGAGAACACATTAGTCATAGCAAACACCCTTTTCCAGCAACACAAACGGCGACTGTACACATGGACTTCACCAGATGGTCTACATCGAAATCAGATTGATTACATTCTTTGCAGCCAAAGATGGAAAAGTTCCATACAGGCAGTCAAAACAAGACCTGGAGCTGACTGTGGCTCAGATCATCAGCTTCTTCTTGCCAAATTCAGGCTTAAACTGAAAAAAGTAGGGAAAACCGCTAGGCCCTCCACGTATGACCTAAATCAGATCCCCTACGAATATACAGTGGAGGTGACAAATAGATTTAGGGGCTTAGATTTGGTAGACAGAGTGCCTGAAGAACTTTGGACGGAGGTCTGTAACATTGTACAGGAGGCAGCAACTAAAACCATCCCAAAGAGGAAGAAATGCAAGAAGGCAAAGTGGCTGTCTGACGAGGCTTTACAAATAGCTGAGGAAAGGAGAGAAGCCAGAAGCAAGGGAGAAAGGGAAAGATATACCCAACTGAATGCAGATTTCCAGAGAACAGCAAGGAGAGATAGGAAGGCCTTTCTAAATGAGCAATGCAAAGAAATAGAGGAAAACAACAGAATGGGGAGGACTAGAGATCTTTTCAAGAAAATTGGAGATGTCAAAGGACAATTTCATGCTAAGGTAGGCACAATAAAGGACAAAAATGGCAAGGACCTAACAGAAGCAGATGAGATTCAGAAGAGGTGGCAAGAATACACAGAGGAACTCTATAAGGCCGATCTAAATGTTCCTGATAACCACAGTGGTACAGTCACTGAGCTCGAACCTGACATCCTGGAGAGTGAAGTCAAGTGGGCTTTAGAAAGCCTCACTAACAACAAAGCTAGTGGAGGTGACAGCATTCCAGCGGAATTACTCAAAATCTTAAAAGATGATGCTGTCCAAGTGCTGCTCTCCATATGCCAGCAAATTTGGAAAACCCAACAGTGGCCACAAGACTGGAAAAGATCAGTTTACATTCCTATCCCAAAGAAGGGCAATGCCAAAGATTGCTTGAATTACCGCACCATTGCACTCATTTCACATGCTAGCAAGGTCATGCTCAAAATCCTACAAGCTCGGCTTCAGCAGTATGTGAATCGAGAACTACCAGATGTACAAGCTGGTTTCCGAAGAGGCAGAGGAACTAGAGATCAAATTGCCAACCTTCGCTGGATCATGGAGAAAGCAAGAGAGTTCCAGAAAAACATCTACCTCTGCTTCATTGATTATGCTAAAGCCTTTGATTGTGTGGATCACAACAAACTGTGGCAAGTTCTTGAAGAGATGGGAGTTCCAGACCACCTGATCTGCCTTCTGAGAAACCTTTATGCGGGTCAGGAAGCAACAGTTAGAACTGGACATGGAACAACCGACTGGTTTAAAATTGGGAAAGGAGTACGACAAGGCTGTATATTGTCACCCTGCTTATTTAACTTATACGCAGAGTACATCATGAGGAAGGCAGGGCTGGATGACTCACAAGCTGGAATCAAGATTGCTGGGAGAAACATCAACAACCTCAGATATGCAGACGATACCACTCTACTGGCAGAAAGTGAGGAAGACCTAAAGAACCTTTTGATGAGGGTGAAAGAGGAAAGTGCCAAAATTGGTTTGAAGCTCAACATTAAAAAGACTAAGATCATGGCCACCACTCCCATCACTTCCTGGCAAATAGGAGGGGAAGAAATGGAAGCAGTGACAGACTTTATTTTCCTGGGCTCCAAGATCACCGCAGATGGTGACTGCAGCCATGAAATTAAAAGACGTTTACTTCTTGGGAAGAAAGCTATGGTGAACCTAGATAGCTTAATCAAAAGCCGAGACATCACCCTGCCAACAAAGGTTTGCATAGTCAAAGCGATGGTTTTCCCAGTAGCCATGTATGGCTGTGAGAGCTGGACCATAAGAAAGGCAGAGCGTCGAAGAATCGATGCTTTTGAATTATGGTGTTGGAGAAGACTCTTGAGAGTCCCCTGGACTGCAAAGAGATCCAATCGGTCAATTCTCCAGGAAGTCAAGCCTGATTGCTCCCTGGAAGGACAAATGCTGAAGCTGAAGCTCCAATACTTTGGCCACCTGATGAGAAGAGAGGACTCTTTAGAAAAGACCCTCATGCTGGGAAAGATTGAAGGCAAAAGGAGAAGGGGGCGACAGAGGATGAGATGGTTAGATAGTGTCACCGAAGCAATGAATATGAAATTGGGCGAACTCAGGAAGCTAGTGGAGGACAGGGAGGCCTGGCGTGCTGTGGTCCATGGGGTCGCGAAGAGTCAGACACGACTTAGCGACTGAACAACAACAACAATTCCAGACATTTAAGGATTAGTCTTTTGAGGCCCTTGCAGGTACAAGACATTAACACCGCGTCATCAGCATATAATAAAAGTGGCACTCTCATTTTTCCTAATTTAGGAGGATGGCCCTCTACGCTCTGTAGTATGGACGCTAGGTCGTTCAAAAATAAATTGAAAAGTATTGGAGCCAACATACACCCCTGTTTAACCCCTAGATTTGTGGAGAATTCCTTGGTAATCTGGCCATCGGGGGTAGTTTGAACTTGGCATTGAGTCTCGGAATAGAGACCTTTAATTAATTCCAATAATCTGGGTTCCATCCCGAGCTTATACAATTTAGACCATAGAAGTTCTCTATCAATGCTGTTGAATGCACTTTTCAGATCTAGAAAGGCTACAAACAGTTTAGTTTTTAATTTAATACTGTACTTAGTAGCCAAATGGTGTAGAACAAGACAGTGATCCAGAGTGGATTTTCCTTTGCTAAAACCTATTTGTTCAGGTCCCATAATTTGATGTAGTGAAACCCAACTTTGAACTCTCAGAAGAAGATGTTTTGCATACATCTTGCCAACAATGGATAAAAGGCTTATTGGCCGATAATTTCCAGGTTGATGGTAGTCCTTTTTTTTGAAAATAGGGACTATAATTCCCTCTTCACCCCAGCACAGTGTCTTTCTCATGGCTGTTGCTGGTGGTGTTCTCCATTCTTTTAGATTGTGAGCCCTTTTGGGACAGGGAGCCATTTAACTTTAATATTATTTGCCTGTAAACCGCTTTGTGAACTTTGTGTTGAAAAGCGGTATATAAATACTAGTGATTGATTGATTGATTGATTGATAATTGAACTGCTCCAGGCCCGAGGAAAAATACCCGAAGCATTGACAGCTGAAATGAATTTGCCAAAACGGGAGCCCAAAAGTTAATATCGGACTTTATCCACTCAACAGGAATGGAATCTGAGCCGGGCGCTTTGCCAACCCTAAGGTCTTTGATCAACAGATAGACCTCATCCACCGTCACTGGCGGCCATTCAACCCGGCTAGTCATGTTGGGCATAAAAATAGAAGATACAGGATGTGCCGAGTCACAAAATAATTCAGAGTAATGACTAATCCAAGTTGACTCTTCGATATTACTTCTCTGGATCAACTTGGTCCTAAATCCACCCCTGACAATTTCCCAAAAGGCTTTATTATTATTATTAATTACAGCAATATAGAGTTTTTCCCATTGCATCAAGGTGTAAGATTGTGGGTGGCATGGGTATATACCATATTCAACGACTAAATGTGCGAAATGCAATACAGTGTAATGGAATAATTCCATTCAGCACCCCCAGTGGCTGAATCTGGCTGAATCCAGTTTATACCCATGCTGGGAGACCCAGAAGTGTGTCTTTTGAGCTATTTTTAGCCTTGAGAGGCTGGGGAACTGAACTCTTTGACCATGCTGAGCAAGAGGCACTTTTTCAAGTGGTGCTCCTCTTATATTTAGCAGTAATTGTCCTTCTTCACCGCTCCGTAGTGTCTTGTCTAGTGGCTGTTGCTGGTGGTGGTCTGCATTTTTTTAGATTGTGAGCCCGTTGAGGATAGGGGGCGATTTAAATTTTTATTATTACTATTACTACTGCTACTACTACTACTACTACTAGCCTGTAAACCGCTTTGTGAACTTTGTGTTGAAAAGCGGTATATAAATACTTTGATTGATTGATTGATTGATTGATTGATTGATTGATTGAGAAATGAGATTTTGGCACTTTTTTTCTTTTTTAAGGGCATTTAAATGGTGACTCTGGTATCTGTAGGGGGTTCTGGAATAGAACCCCAGCAGATGCCAAGGTTGCACAGTATTTATCCCCCATCAGTGGGTTGCTGTGGGCTGGAACAGTCAAGCTTCCTTACCACATGCTGAGGGCCAGATAAAATCCTCTGGAGGACTGGATTTGGCCCTCGGGCGGGGTGTGGAGACCCCTGGGCTATTGTCATACAGCAAAGCAGGAGTAATAGTTGGTGAGGTCATGTTAGTGGTAATGTGCACTTGGATTATTCAGGGCTGAGGGAGAAGGTGGGATATAAATAATTTAGAGCACAATCCTAACCTGGAGTTAGGTCAGCAAAGTTAAGCCAGCAAACTTTGGCCAGTCCAAGGGATATCGTAAAGCATGTTTGGACCATTCTCAGAGTTAGAGAGGCGGGCCAAACTTTGCTGGACTAACTATGCCGACCTAACTCCAGGTTAGGATTGTGCCCTTAAATATAGAAATTGGGATTCACATTGTACTTTAAAAATGATGAACATTCATTGCTGTTCTAACCCCTGCCTACTCAATGTCTTTGTATTTTTCTCTTAAAGGCAAAAGGGTGGACATTGGCGTGCTGGACTTTGTTCTGACTGGCATGGGGCTCTGTTTAACCTCCACAGAACTACAGGAAGCCCTCAGGTTAACAGCCGCTAATAGTGAGTGCGTGGCCATGCTCCCACCTTCTTTATGAGATCATGTGCCTGAGAAGACTGATCTCTTGTTTTCCTGCTCCTTTTGCTGAGCCTTCAAATCTGTGGCTTACTATAGAATGATCTGGCCTTCCAAACACCAAGAGCCTCGATGCCTCTTTCAAAGCTCTGCCCAGAAGCCCCATTGGACTGTTCATAATTTGTCAGGCTCAAAGCTTGCAACCAGATGATGTCCAGGGCTGGCATAATGGGGCAGCAGAACTGCTGAACTAGTATTTAAATGGAGCAGCAGAAGAATTCCGGATGATGAGAGAGACAAACAGCTCTTCTAAAGGAAAACTATGGAGGGTTCAGTGGGGAGATCATTATTTATTTATTATTTATTTGAAGAATTTATACCCCGCCTTTCCCATGCCAAAGCAAATGCCCAAAGTGGCTTACATGAGCAGGCTAGTCTAAACCACCATTTTTTTCAATGGGGTTTTTACAAATCTACAGTATTCTTGTGATCTGCCAATCCTCAGGCCCAGACGTTGCCTTCACAGTGTGGTTCTTGGCTGCCTGCCATCAAGCCTCAGCAGGCAATCACAGGTCAAGCCTGGACAGGTCCTCAAGGTCGTATTCCCTTCTTTGCCGGCTGGCCTCCTCACACACTCCACCGCAACTCTCATTAGCGGTGAGCTAATCAGCTCCACAGCGACTCTGTTCTGCCACCACCAGTACTGCATCTTGTCACAGCCTGGCATTCCTCTCCCATCCAAAAGCAAACCGCAGATTTTCCTGCTTAGCTTCAGGCTGTACCAGCAGCTCAACCATCAGTCCACACCTCCTGCGTTCATTTTGGAGAAGTGAGAATTTGTCAGAGTAAAATGAAAAGCATCTTTCTCATCCAGGCTACTCTTTTTTTGCTTTGCAGAGGATGGAACAGTGGATTTGAAAGACTTCATGTGGGCTCTCTATGAACTCCCCAGCATTCAGGGTGAGTTTAAACATTGAAGGAGAAAAGGTGAAGTAACAGATAACTGCTAGACTGAAATGTGGGAGGTTTTGTAACCCAGGCGGACACGTAAGGCTATATGAAGGTGACCAAGGCTAGCCTTAGGAACTGCAAGGCCTAATGCAAAACATTTTTGTGCATTCCCCTCCCCACAAGAATTCACCCCCCTTCTTCACTAGAATGAGCGGCGGCAGCAAGGCCAGGGCTAATGGTGCCCTGCATAAGTATGGCACCTGGAAGTAGGTGGCAGTGACATGATAACATCACTGTCAACTGCTTCAAGGGGAGGCCGATTTTGAGCTAGTCAGACTCAGGGATGGGTGGCAGGGCCACACAGCAGCAATGCCCTGCTTACTGTGCTTTCCTTGTGACACCTCAGAATGGAAGATTCCATGCCAGGGCTACAGAACGAGCTGCCAGCTGTGGTTGTTGGGCCCCACTTAGCATGGGGTCCAGTTCAACCAAATTGGCCCAATCACCCTAAGGCCAGCCCTGGCTCTAAAACTGGGTAGGACACATCTGTCTTGCAGGCTTTGCAGGTCCTGGCAACGTCTCTTTTGCCTGTCTGTCACGCTGTTGCCTGGAAGTGATCACGCCACGATCTGCTGGCCTGCTGCTTGCAGGGTTCCCTTAGGAGCAGGGCCAAATTTGTTCAAACTGGCCTACAGGCAGGCCTGAAGGTGACAGTGATAGTTCAGTGTGTTTCAACATTCCGAACTGTGGACCTTGTGTCCAGCCTGGTCCCAAATTATTCTGCCAGCTATGGTGCCACATCTCCCACCCTCCCTCCTGCAGGCCTTCCCCCCCCCC
>JAJKFI010000047.1:6254519-6355607 GCA_029204185.1 Lerista edwardsae
GGATGGATGGATGGATGGATGGATGGATGGATGGATGGATGGATGGATGGAGGGCCAGAGGGGAGTGATGAGAAGATGCAAGTTATAGGACACCCCTGTCAGTTCACCACCACCCTCCAGTCTTCTGCTCCAAGGGGTTGTTTCTGTCAGCCTCCTGGCAGGGCCATCACTGCATCTGGAGACAATCAGTTCTGTAGTGAATTCTGAATGAATTCCAAAGCCAGCCTTACTGGCCTTTACACCCACTTTTGGCTACAGGTCTACTCCTCTTGAGATCCCCACATTGCCAGGGGTTACTAGTTGCCTAGGGTACACCAGGGGCTACATGTCACAATGTCCTGACCTCAGAGGGGTTGTTTAAAGGTTCTAAGGCCTGCAGGCTAGTTGAGCTACAGGTTAGTTCAGAGAGTTGAAGGACCAACTGTCTTTGCTTCAGGACCTGGTATGCAGACAAAAACCTTTCAGGCATTGTTTCCTTTGCATCCTTTCTTAGGGCATAGCCAGCCTCATAATGGCTACTGAGGCAGTCACTTCAAGCACAAGCTGGTCAAGTGGTGGAGGGGTGGGAGCTCCTGCTCACTGCTGCCTCCCCTGCTCCACGGCCCACCATCGCCCCATGGCCTGATGGTAGAGTGAAGAACTGCTCCTCCTTCTCAGCCAGATGCTCTCTTCTTCCCAACTTCCTTATTTTGTTCCATCCTCCTCTCCTGAAATTGTGTGCCAAGGAGAAGATGGAGACATGACTGTTTGTGCTGGTGCTGGGCCAGGAGGTGGTGAGCAGTGGAGCAGGGGAAGTGGTGGCTTGCAAAGGGAACAGATGGAGAGTAGTGTTTGACATCCCCTGTCTGTTCTCAAATTTTGGGGTGGGGGAAAAGATAAGGACCAGGGGTCAGGAGTGGGCAGGGAAAGGGCTGCAGGTGGGAAGAAGCAGGAGGTTTACAGCTGCAGAGTGCTTTGAGGTTTACTGCTATTGCTTTTGGAATGCCAGCATCTTCAGGTGAGAAGGAAACAACTTATCGCTTGCCTTATGAAACCTGCAGGAGCTGATTCTTCATTGTAGCACTAAGTCAGAAGCAGCCTTTGGGCTGGAGGCAGTAAGCATCAAAGGGAGTGGACTGAGGTGGGGATGTCACCACTCACCCCTGGTCCTTTACACTTCCTTCCTTCTCCACAGGAAAACATCTGAGCCAAATGTCAGATGCAACGATGCTGAAGTTGCCCAAGGTGACGGATAAGCATCATCTCCAATCCATAAGCAAGTGAGTAAGGCTGGGGTAGAGAATCTATTATTTCTCCATTCTGCCTAATGCAGAAACGGTATGTTTCAAAAGCTTAGCATGCTCTCAGCTCAATTTTGGTACAACTAGGATCAAATCGAGAAACTTTATGAATATTTCTTAGTGAGAATTGGGCTGACTGAGTTCACTTGCTTGACTCCATCAGTAGTTAGCTCCTTATTACACAGAAAATCTCCTTCTTTCCTGTTTAGTTCCCCATTCCCCTCTCTGTAATAAATCAGTTCTTCACATATTTTATATATATCACCTCCAGTAATTTGAAGAGTTGCAGCCTGAATTCTAACCAAACTTCCCACAAACTGAAAAGGAATGACACTCCCCCAACCTTCTTTGGAGGAGGGGGATCACTGGTGGGGAGGGTGTGGTCATTTTCTGGATTTGCTCAGAAAATAATCCATTTCTTCCTTATTCTTAGATACCTTGAGGAAGAGCCTGTCTTGCTCTTCAAATATGTTAGCTGGGCAGGTCGTAAGCAAGTAGGGGCAAGGGCAAGCAATGCTAATAATTCCAAAGAAGCATCAGTCTGCAGAAGCATCAGTCTGCAGAAGCATTTTCAAAAATCAGAATTCCCCTATTTATTCAAAAGAGTTCTACCCTGCCTTTCCTCTGCTGAAGCAGATGCCCACCAAATTTAAGATGGTCTTTTTTCAAGCCCTCATGGAACCCACACTCAGAGTTGGCTTGGCAATGTGATAAATACAGGAGCCCATCATGACACCCCACTAACACTAAATTAAAAGAACACCCCAATTTTAAATTTATTCATTAGTATCTTCTACCACTTATTTCTACTTTGAAAGTACAGTGTTTCATTTAACAATCTCGCTCATTTAATCCCAGATGCTTGGAATAGGTTGTAATAATTTAAAAGCCAATTTAGAAAAATGTAGAAAAATGCGATAAAACATACCTCAAATATGCTTTGTCTTTTGACAGGCTTTTGTCTTCAGAGGCTTCCGCAGAGAAGACCAAATTTAAAGCAGCCAGGAGTCTAAACCAGTCACAACTAGAAGGTAATATTTCCTCTTGCAAACCATCCAGCTGTTTAGTCATCTTATAACCCTTAATACAGCCTGCTGATGTGCCTAAAAGCCATTGTAGATTCTCCCACATCCCTGTCTATACTATGAACCTGAACTGGTTTGAATTAAACATTCTGCTGCTGCTTCTCCCACAAACAGTGGCATAGGGGCAAATTTTGAAGTCCAAGAGGTCATCATCATGCTTTCCATAGCCACACTCCTATAGCTACACCCCACAAAATCAAATTTAAACTCCTTCATTAAAGTGCTTTCAACCCCTAGCACTCATTCCTATTTTAAAACTTGTTATGCAGTACTCCTTTTAATGGCCCAATCCTACATGGCTGCAGATATCAGGCATAGGGGGACAATCTGAGGAAAAATCCTCCTAGGAGAACACCGGACCCCTGGGAGTCTTATTAAAAATCAAACCCACAATAGTGTCTGCAGGGTAATCAGACATGACAATTCACTGAATTACAGGTCCAGGTTGTTTATTGGCAGATTTGGACCCATGGTTTTGAGTAACTGCGGGTTCCAAACCTGTGGTAGAAGCCAAACCTGTACCAATTGAACACAGCTGGAGCTGTGCTCCAGTTGTGTCTGAAGGGTGTTCTGAGGAGGCTAAACACAGCCTCCCCCACCCTCAGAATGCCTTCTAAGAGCCTAACATGTCACTTCAGTTTGGAAACACTTTGGTCAAGTTTGGAGGGTTGGGCGCTCTGACCAACAAATGTTCATTAGCTGTGGGTTTCAGCATCTGTGGAGATTCTGTTCCCCCACACAGATAAGTTCACAAGAAAAGGAATTAAACAAAGGTGGGAAGGGGGCAGAGGGGGAAGAAGTACAAGCAGGCTGATGGAAAACACCTGAACCTGGCTAGATGGACACAAAGCAAAAGCTTGATCAAATAGTAACCAATAATGCCCAGTAGATGGATCCAGGAGACTACAAATAAAAATTAATTCCTGCAAGCCTTTAGTATAGGTTTAGGGCACAAACCTAACCTGGAGTTAGGCTGCCACAGTTAGGCCAGCAAAGTTTGGCTGGCACTAAGGCCACTGTAAAGCGTGTTTGGACCACTCTGGGAGTCAGGGAGGATGGCGCCTGTCTGTATGCTGCCTCTCTGACTCCGAGAGTGGTCCAAATATACTTTACAGTGTTCCTTGTGCCGGCCAAACTTTGCTAGCCTAACTGTGCCGGCCTAACTCCAGGTTAGGATTGTGCCCTTACCAGATGTAAACTGGGACGGAGTGCCTATACCTTTAACCACTGCAGTGATGGCCCTGCCAGGAGGCTGCATTTGATGAGCTGCACCTGCCCAAATTCCCTCTTGTACACAATGGTTGAAGGTATAGTCACTGGGTCCCAGATTGTGTCTGGTAACCCTACTTAAATACAGCCTTTAGGGCACACTATTGCATAGATATCAGCATTTGTAGACATTGATCAAGGAGATTCACATTTGAATCAGGCAGTTTACTGAGTGAACTTGGGTCAATCATTCCTTTTCCGCTTACCTCACAGGCAGGGCCAAGCTAAGACCTGCTGGTGCCTGACACAGCATGCCAAATGCTGCTCCCCCCCTCCAATTTTGGTGAGGACAAGAGAGAGTGCAGAGACAAATAACTGTCCTCCACACATTCTACCGCCTTCTTCCATGGAGGAGAAGCAGTGGAGGCTTGTGACAGACAGAGGGGGGTGCCCCTGCCAATCTGCTGCCTGAGGCAAATAGGCGGCCTCATGGGCCAGCCAGCTCTGCTCACAGGGACACTGTGAAATTGGAGGTAGACCACAAGCACTGCTCTGAGTCTTGGAAGAACAATTTTAATAAATAAAGGCAGCAATCCTATGCACATGTTCCTGGGAGTAAGCCCCATTGAACTCAGTGGGACTTACCTCTGAGTAGACATGTGTAGGATTGGGCTGAAAATGAATACAGGTCCCCTTAGTCTCATCTTCTCCTCCTCTTCCCTCCCGCCCCCACCCAATCTCCGGACAGCATTCCGCAATGCATATGACCTCTTCAGCAAAGACCTGGATGGCTACATTGACCTTCCAGCCCTGGAGACCACGTCCTATAACTTGGGGATCAGCATAAATGAGGATGAAGCTTTCGATGAGCTGATGTATGCTGACACAGACGGTGAGTGCCTTCTCTTCTACCTTGGCAGGCAGCAGCGCTCCATGATCCAAACTGTCCCTGTTATCTGAACTGAAAGCTTGCACCAGCGGGCTAACATTCATCCAGGTTCTTAAAAGTTAGCATTTATAACTTTGGTCTTGAGGGACACCTTAAACAAAGTAAAACATTTTTACTTTGTTTGGTAAGAATCATGTTCATCCCTTTCTTCATTTCCCCTTTCCTCTCTTGTCTTCCCCACTGTCAATTTTAGGGCCCAGTGATATGCTGCCCTGTGGTATAATAATAATAATAATAATAATAATAATAATAATAATAATACTTGTATTTATATACCACCTTTCTTAGGTCACCAGATTTCTCTAATGACTATAACTCAAGGCGGTTTACATAGGCAGACTTTATTCAGAAACCCGAAGGTTTTTACAATTTTTACAGAAACGTTCTATCTTCCAAGAACTACACACATACAGATGGATCTTTCTGGATTTAGTCCTTCTTTCTGGCCACCCGTTTGTCTTCTTGCTGGCTGATAAGCGGCTTCTCTACTCCCACCAGAGAAGCAGCTGACTTCGGCACAACTCCCCCTCACACAAGGCAGCCGGAGACAGCTCAGCTGTTAATCAGTCGCAATTTACAAGGTCTGCCGCTCACAGAGACTTCCGGTAGTCCCGAACTGGCGACCTTCAGATCTTCAGCTCTTATCTTCAGGCAAACGGAAGCATTAACCCTCTTGACTAAATCTTCTGCCCCCTCCCAGCCTTGCCACTGCCCTAAAAAGCTTTCCTGCCGCTTGGCAGGGATACTTACCTCTAAGAGCTCTTTTATGGTGTCCTTCCAGCACTGAGGCCTCACACCAACTGGCCTCTCCGCCAGCACCTCGTGTTCTCCACGGGTGGTGCAGTTCCTTACAGCACCTGCACGGCAGCTATTTCCAGGGCAGTGTGTAGGCTGCCACCAATGCCCCATCATAGGATTTGGCTGCCCAGCTGTAAAAAGCTTTTTTGAGGGAGGGATCCTGCCTGGGTTGTGTTTGGCCTGTGAATGTACATTCATGATACTGTAGAAATAATTTTAAGAGCTTGCAAATGTCATAATTTGTATCCTCATCTGTGTTCCTAAAACTTCAAAATTTAATGGTGTAATATCAGACATCCATGAGATTCATTATTCACAGTGAAAGAAGGTGCAGTTTCAAAGACATGTCTCTTTTTGCTGTTGCAGTTTAGAAATAGGCAGTCCAGAACTGTGTCAAGACAGCAGGATCATGATGCAAATAATCCAAGTCAGCGGTTCTCAAATACTGTGCCAACGTAACCACCGTAACCTTCCTTTGTGCTGGGTTGCCATCTGATGCTTGCAATCAAAAGTATTATTGGGAGTCGTCAGAGGCCATTTCCCGGTCATGCTGGGCCCATGACCCACTCCGCAGGCTCCAGAATGCTTTGTGGAAACAAACTGGAAATAGCAGGTGCAGACCGGAAGTCGCTGACGGTTCCTTCCCCAAGGCATTCGGAGGCCCACGGAGGCCAATGGAATGGGATGCAGGCCCAGCTGGAAGCTCCCAGCAATGCTTTGTGGTGCAACAGTGAGCTCTGGGTCGAGACCTACCATACATCAGGTTGCAATTTGAGAAACCTTGTCTAGGTCTTTTGTAAAGAACAGTTGCCACTTTAACAGTGCAGTTCAATGCAGATCTACTTAGAAGTGGACTTTACTCCTGTATGAGTGTATTTAAGATTGTAACAAAAGGAGGCAATGATTTTCATGCCTTTTAGCCTCTTCCCACCCAGATTGAAAGATCTTTGCTTTCTTTGATCAAGTGTAAATTCAAATTAGAAGATGCAAATTACAGGCAGAAATTAGGAGAAGAGTTTTTAACTGCAAACTCAGATTTGAAAAATGGTTGAGGAATACAATACTCACCTACCCCCCCCCTTTTTTAAGCAAAAGGATTTGGCATGCCTGGGTAGCAGTGCCCAATTAATTCTTTATCATGTTGAAATCAATAATAGATCAAGAGAACAAAAAGAAAATGCTTCTTCCCACAAACACCTCATGAATGCATGGAACTCACTGCCACTAGATTTGGAGGTGGTCACTCTTCAAAAGAGTATCAAATGAATTTACAGTCTATCGTCAGCTACAACCTCCAATGGAACCGCCAAGTTCATAAACAGTGTGTCTTTAAATATCAGATACTGAGAAAATTACAAAGGGGAGCTGTGGTTTGCTTGTGTTTTTTGCTTGTGTGCTTTTCAGAAGCAGTTAGCTGGCTGCTGTTGGAGGCAAACATGCTGGATGTGATGGATTCTTGGCCTTTTCCAGGAAGGCTGTTTGCATTGCAGTGGAGTAGGAGTGGCAAAGCCACAGCACTGAGCTCAGGCTTACAGCATGCAAGTGGATGCACTGGTGTCTCAGTGGGGGCAGAGTTCTCTTGTCACAACCAGTATCAGGAATGAGGCCATGCTGGGCACAACTGCCTCACCTTGCCTCATCAGCCTCTTGGTTGGGGGGATTTGTCTTGCAGGAGATGGAAGAGTGAGCTTCACAGACTTCCTTAACATCATCACAGACAGCAAGCGTTTCGATCAGGCTGTAGGTGAGAAGATTATTTTGAATGTAGAGTGTTTGTATTTTGCACGTTTCTATCCTGCCTTTCCTCCAAACAACTCAGGGCTATGTACATAACTTAGCATGGTAATGGCATAATTGTGGGAGCGCCATTGCCACCACCACCCCTCCCACGCAAAGACGTACACTGGCCCAAACTCTGCAAGAGAGTTTGGAAGCCACTGCTATAGCTGATAGGCTGAGGATTGGAATCCCTACTACAGGCATGCCCCGGTATCCACTGATTCCGAATCTACAGTTTCACAGATACCATTGATACTAGGATGCCTATTAAAAAGATAAGTGAACATTAAACAAATATCTTTTTCTACCTTGTTGCAGTTGTTCCCCTGATGTTCCCCTATCTTTAAAAAGGCATCCCCAGAATCCACGGGAGGATCCGGAACGGAACCCCAGCGGATACCATGGCATGCCTGTATTGCCAACTCTGACTTGAAGTTCTCCTGGAGATTTTGTGTTTCAGTGTAATATGTCATTTTAAACAAGGCTCTGCTGAAATCTCCAAGCTTGATTTGAGCAGTCACCCTGATTCCTGGAGGTGCCAGAGCCATTCCTGGAGGGTTGGTACCCTAGCAATCTCAGAGGCATCATTATGAGTGTCCAGGGGAAGAGTGTTAATCCAGAAACATACTGTGGCACAGGTATCAAAAATCTGGAAAGCACTGTACTGTGGAAGGAGGAACAGGGCTTATTAAAAGAGTCCAGTAGCATCTTTACAACTAGAATAGGACTTTTAACTGCAGTCTGCAATTAGAACAACCCCATATCAAAACTAAGGGCCGAACTGCATGTTACTTTATCCATGTGCTAAGTCTGACATGCTTGTGTTTTCTTTCTCAAAATAGCAGCCTTGGTCTGGATCGGTACCATAGCATGGAGGATCTTTAACCCTTTTCCTCTCACTGCATTGGCATTAAATTCCCACTTAGCCTAATGTGTAGTTTGGCCCTGACAGGTTCCCTAGCATAAAAAAAAAATTAGCAACAGACCCGTGTTAGCTTCTATCTGATAGCTGATCTCAGATAGGGGGGGGTATATAAGGTTATAGGGATGTGGTGGCACAGCAGGTTAAACTGCTAGTTGTGAGCTTGCTGACTGGAAGGTTGGCAGTTGGAGATCACACAACAGAGTGAGCTCCCGTTGCTTGTCCCAGCTCCTGCCAACCTAGCAGTTCGAAAGCACCTAAAAATGCAAGGAGAGAAATAGGGACCACTTCGGTGGGAAGGTTCCGTGCGCTACAGCGTTGAGTCATGCTGGCCACATGACCACGGAAGCTTGTCCTCGGACAAACGTGGCTATACAGGCTTAGAAACGGAGATGAGCACTGCCCGCTACAGTCGGTCACGACTAGACCATTCGGTCGTGGGGAAACCTTTACCTTTACCTTTTAAATGAGGTTATACCTGTTAATAGAAGTCACCACTGAGGAGACTGAATGGATGGGGTTTACTTTACATTTGTCATCATCTTGCTGAGAACAAGAAACATGGCTTTTCCTCAAAGGCTGAATTGAGGGGCATGTCAAGTAGCAGAAGGAATGTTGTTTGAGTTTTGATTTCTTATTTGTCCTACCTTGTTGCTAGCCTAACAATGATCTTGAACAATAGGTCATTATTGTTCCCTTTATGGAGAGTGGGGCTGAAACTGAACAATGGGGGCTTGTTTAACGCCATCTACATAGAGGTGAGGTTTGAGTGGAATTGGAGGCTCCTCAATTTATAGCTTGACCTCATCACCACCAGAATGCACACAACTTTGCACTGCTTAACTCTCCCTCTTCCCCACATTGACAATCTCTAGGCACGCAATGATGGGGAATTAGGTCTGGGGAGCTATTCAAATCCTTCTGCATTCCTTGTTTCTTTCAGCTCCCAAGAAAAGTGACATGGACACGGTTGATGCTCGGGGAATCTTGTTCTTTGAGCTCTTGTCAAAACTGGTAGAGTCGTGCTTGTTGCCAAAGAAAGCCACTGAGACTATTGTTAGGTAAGAAACAGGAGAGACAGCAGTGAGTGCATGCATACACACCCGGGATCCATTGCAAGACCTGTGGGAAAGGAAAAAAGCTACTGAGGTTTAGCAAAGTTACTTAAGTATGCTTCCATTAATTGAGCATGGTCAGAATTTAGTTTGCAAGCCCTTGGGGGGGGCAGGTAAATATCTGCCCTGGCTTGCATTATTTTGTGAAGTGCCATGTACATTGCTGATGCTGTATAAGAAATAAGACTGGGATCAATGCTCTGATGTCCTGTAGAAGCATGAACACTCCCCCCAACACACACGCATATGCACTTTACAGAGCAATCCAAGTGCGCCTAGGGCCAATGCAAGTGCTGTCACACATGTGCCAGCGCAAGGTGCACAGCATCGATGCAAGAACTTGCGTTGATGCTGCAGTGCCAGAGCAGCCAGCAAGTAAGGCAGGCCAGCCCGGGGGGAGGGGTGGAGCTTGGATGTGCCATTAGGCTGCATCCAAGCTCCCATCCCTGGGCTGTGCAGCCCCGATTCAGCTGCGCAGCTTGCTCAGACCTGCACCTGCTTATATCATTCATTTCCCAAACCTTTATTGGCATATAAATTAACATACACTGTCAAAACACAACATAAACCATCTAGCACAATCACAGCAAATACATAATTATGGGCAAAGGGTCAGTTTGGAGACCTCATATAAAAACTTGGCTACTGCTACTGTAATGGGAGGAAAAGCATCGCTCAGAAACACAGAGAGCGTATTGGAGAAAAGTGACATCCAAGGTTCTAAGTGCAGCTTACGCAGAAAAGAATGGGCTGGGCAGTAAAATAAAATATTGGGAATTACTTTCCATCACCGTCTTAGTTGGTCTCTCCATAAGCAGACGGTAATTTCCTCCTCAACTCCTCAGCTAAATGCAATTTCTAAATTTCACCACTCATCCGGGAATCAATTTGTACCAGCTGCTCTGCATATTTTTCAGACCAAACTCCTTTCTCACATTCTTTATGGGGCTCCTATCTGGATAGAGGCTATAAATCAAGACATCGATTTATTAGCAGCTTCATTCCTCAGGAAAATTTTAGGAGTCCCCAACATGATCCGCTTATCAACTTTAGTACTCGAGTTAGGGACTCACCTTCCATCTACTCTTGCATGGTCCATTACGTTCAAATACTGGCTTCGCCTTCACCTAAATCTTAACCCAAACTCACTTTTAAATGACCTTCTTAAAGACTCTTTCTCTTCGAAGTGGTTTAAGCTGATAGAGGCCAAACTCTTAACCTTAGATCTGAATCTTGAGTCCCTTAACAATCTAGGGATTCAACAAGCTCATGCTCTCATTAAATCTAAACTTTGGCAGTATGAGTTTGAGTCCCTCTCAGCCAACCTGAACCCCACTTGCTCTCCAGCTTTTTTTGGCCTATCGCCCTCTTTAGGCCACCCCTTGAATTATTTTGCCTTGCTAACTAACCCTCAGCTCAGAAGAGCATATATGTTAGCTCGTTTAAATATATTTCCATCAGCGACTCATGCAGGTCGCTTTACTAATACCCCCCGCGAGGATAGATTATGTTTGTTTTGTAAATTGGTGCCGGATTCTGTAGAACACCTGCTTATATAGTGGGTGCAGATTCAAGCAAGCCCATTGGGGCAGCTGGCACCTATGCTGGGTCAAGGGTGAACGTGCCCTTGCCCCGTGGAGGTTCCAGTGCAGTCCCAACCTGCACTGGATACAGCGCCAGCCTGTGCTGCTCCAACACAGGTTAGGATTGCACCCTTAGAGCGCAATCCTATACCCCCATTGTGCCGGCGCTATGCTTTTGCGCTGGCCAAACGCTGTCGCAAACATGCTTTCAAGTGCATCAGCATCGGCAGTATGGCCCTGGACCAGCGCAAGCAGTAGCGCCAACACTCGGGCGCTGCCGCAACCACCAGCAGCGCCGGCCTTGTGCCGGTCGAGCGTCGGTGGCATGCAGAGGGCGTTCCAGAGGCGTGCTGGGGGTGTAACTGGGCGACGCAGTGGGTGGAGACGGGGGTTGTGACACAGGATGGCCATAGTGCCAAATCCTAAACTCCGTCCCCAGCCTCGGCAGCCCCGATTCGGGCTGCTCCTGCACACGTGCATCTGTGCCTGCAAAACAGCCAGCGTAGATCTGAGCAGCCCCATTGGAATGACTGGGCCCATTGGAATGAATGTGGGTATAAGGGAAAAACCTCCCCTTGGCCTGCACTTCGCTGCTGCTGCCTCCTAATGAGCTTTAGGATACAGCCGTAATGTTGATCTTACTATGTCGGCCTTACTTAGGATTGGGCTGCCCATCTGCTTCTTGTGCCCTTGAACTGGAATAGGCCTCCTCTTCTGCTAAACAATTACAATTAAAAATTTGGACAATTGTCTTAATGGAATAAGTAACCTCTCAACTACCAATCTCTCAAGGGCAACCACAAAGAGAAAGAACAATTTTTTTTTTTTTTAAAGGCTATCATTTTATTCCTACAGTCGCTGGACAATCTGTCTGCTCATACATGCGTGTCACAGTGCAATTCAGTTTTCCTGGATTAGGTCTAATCTAGTCTAATCCATTATTGATAAACTGATGTATGCTGGTTTTGTAGCACTCTTTCTGTTTTTCTTGCACCCTTTCCTTATTAGGGAACTGTGAAAGGAAAGACAATGTTTGTTTCCAAGTGGTAATATAAGCCCAACTTGAAAAAATGTAAACCTAACTTATTCTGATCCATCGTTTCTCAAAACAATCATATCCTTTTGTCCACATCTTCAGTATTAACCTAGAGTAATTTTGGAGAGGTGAGAAACCGGGGAGAGCATTCATCTTTCATAATGATAACGTTTGGCCTCTTGTCTTGGTTTCTCCCTGCTTGCCTCTAGTTACTACCGGCACAAGTTCTTGGAGTCTACTGGCAAGAGAGCATGGCGAGCAGACAGTCCCAAGCAAGCGGGCAAGAAGCACGGTCTGAAAAAAGCCAAATCCACTTCCGTCATGTCCAAATTTGCAGGTGCTGCCCGCATCTGTGTCATGAAAGATAGAGAACTGGAGTCGTATATGCATCAGCTACAAGGTAAAATGTTATCTGTGCACAGCTGATGAAACCAGCCTCTAAAAACAAGGTTGCACCATGTGGAGGGCCAAAAGAGGGTGTGTGAAGTTCTAGGCTAAGTACATAGAAATTCAGCACCTTCCATTGGGCTGTACAAATGGTAGATGTTTGTAGTATACAAAATTTTGCATTTTTGGGTGTGGAATTAGTGATGTGCATAAGAATATGTTGGGCAAGAACCAGGTGTGGAGGCTGAAAGGAGGAAAGTTTGAACCTAAGACACCATGCTAACCAATGCATATCCTGCTCTGGACGTAAAATCTTTGGCAGAAAAAGCCTCAAATGGAGCATAAGAACTAGTAACTTGGTGAGATTCGCAGGAAGCCACAACCATGACATAAGGACCCACTGCTAATCCCTGAGATCATCTTGCCTTTAGCCTTCATGTGACAATGGCAGAACAACTCTCTTGGGCCTCACCCACAGGAGACCCATGGAAAAGTTTGCTGAAGGACCCTGAAACTGACCCTGATTAGCATGTGCATACTTATCCCAGTCGGGTGGCATGTGCCTGCTAGCGTGTGTTCTCCCTGGAGTATGCACAGGTGTACATCCCCTTCCATTTCCAGCCTGATGCTACTTTGGCCTTTCTTCCCAAGGAAGAAAAATCTGCTTTATTCTCTTACATGGCACTCCTCTCCCTTCTGCTGAATGATTGGTGAATTCTGTATCACAAAATACACTGATATATTCTGTGTATTACAGAATACACTAGTTGATAGCAACAGCCAGCACTGAAAAATATATTTGATTTGGCTTGCCTGCAAATTGTGGCTGTCACTAGGACGTTTAGCCTTCCACCCCACCCCACCCACTTTCAACTACCACAATTCACTGTCAGCCTCTGCTGTGACTGCTGTTCGATCAAAAGAGGAGGGGTGGAAACGCCCTTTGTATTTGCCTAGGAACCACAACCAGCTTCCTCCTCCTACAAACAGACCTTCGTCCAGTGGAAAATAACCATCTTTCTTGTTCTCCAATGTCTTGTATGTGGCACTTCATGCTATTCAACTCTTTCAAAGCTCAAACACAGATACTAGAATTGCTATTCCCTATGGGGGAGGGTGGGGAACACAGCTGGACAGCAGTAATGATCTTTTGGGAACGAGCTGGAGTGAGGAGATGGGATGAGAATCTGCTTTGACCTGGGATACTCATGGCAGAGTAACATTAAGAACATATTAATGGTGGTCTACTGAAGACCCAGGGCCAAGCTAAACACAATGTATGACACACAGTGGCGGATCTAGGGGGCAGGGGGGGCAAGAGCCCTAGGCGCCATCTTGGGGCCGTCTAGGGGGGCGCCAGTGGCCCCCGCAACATTGTGCAGGTAGACCTGGGCTCCGGAGCCCAGATCTACCCATTGGAACCAGCCACGAGTAGACCTGGGCTCCCTCAAGGGAGTCCAGGTCTATCCGCGGCCGTTTCTAATGGGTAGACCTGGGCTCCCTCGAGGGGAGCCCAGGTCTACCCGGGGCTGCTTCTGCTGGGTAGACCTGGGTTCCCATGGGGGCGCACTTCTATTGGTGCCCCAGGCGCCATTTTGACTAGGTCCGCCCCTGATGACACATGTGAATGTACAGTATCTTCAGCCGGACAGGTCATTCAAGAGAGCAGGAAGCCTTTGAATGATTGAGGGATCAACACTATCCAACTTTTTAGCGCTGATGCAGCTGCAATGCAGCCCCAAGGGAACAAACATTCCCTTACAGTGAGGAGGACTCCGTGACTGTCCTCCCATCACAGGATGCAGCACATGCCCTGTTGGCACATCAGCACTGGAAGGTTGGATAGGATCAGGCCCCAAGTTAGATGAGCAAAGATCACATAGTGAGATATGAGAGCTGAGAGGTAAGGAGGGGCAAGTCCGTGAAGGGCTTTGAAGGTCAGGAAAATAAACCTGTGCTGGGCCTCGGAGTGAAGGGATTTCGAAAGTGCTATGATTAGATGTAATCTTTTCAACAGGTGAGATGAATGGACTTGGCAGCAGAGTCCTGAGTGGAGAGGAGGAGGCTAAGATGAGCCAACAGAAGGCCTGAAAGGAGGAAGTTGCCATCTTTATAGAGGATTTTGGCTATAGAGGCCACTCCTGGGCAACATAACCCGATGTTAAATATTAAATGCTACATGGAACCTCTCTATTAATTCTGCTTCCAGCTGTAGCAAAGCAATGTCTCAGGAATGCTAAAGGTCATCAGAGTAGAAGCAACTTGTCCTGATGATTTGGAAACTGAGGCTCAGCATTGAAACTTGTCAGGAGAAATCCTGACACTTACTGGGTTTTTTTTTTCTCCCTTTTTTGTCAGCATCCATTCCTCCGTCAGACAGTCCCTATGCCAAGGCACCCATTTTCCCCTTGATCCCCAACCAAGATTGCCGGCTCCCGGGAAAACCAAAGAAGGACATCCCCAAGCTGGAGAAGCAGAGAAGGATGGAACCTGTTGCATCTTTTGAGGACCATTTCTTCCAAAAGAAACGGTGGCTCCAGGAGGTGAGGGCAGGAGGACTTTGCGATGAGTTCAGAAATAGCCTTTGTTTGCAATGCCGGGAGTATAACCCCTAATGTACTGTATTCAGGTTTTTTTAAATACTCCCTACTTCTGAGCAATGAGACATTCCAAAGCAGTGCTTCCAGCTTGCATTTTCTTCCAGTGAGAGAGCATAGGAAACTTAGGGCATTGGTATAATGCTAGGTTTATGCACAGATATGCAAGCAGAGCATCATGGAAGCAAACAGTACAGCCACCAATCCTGCCTCAGATCCCCAGAAAGAACAAGCACACCCCAAAAATGTGTCACCTTCCAGCACTTCAAAACACATGCTTTCTCAATTTGAAATGCTGAAATTGAATTCTGCACCCTTCCCGCTCCACTCTGAAGGGTGTAACTGCCTGAAATCCTAATGGAAACCAGATAACCTCTCCTGTCAGTAGTTTCCATTGCCGATAAGACCACTGATCAGACTAATAGGCAGGAACCAGCCTAACAGCCAGCAGCAATATGTAACTCAGCACAGAGAATCCCCACACCATCAGGTACAGGGCAATAGGGGGTGGAATCCTCAGGTCAGAGATGTCTTAGAGGTCCTCTTTTCAGACAGACTTGAGCCCCAATGTCTTTTTTTCCATGCAGCAATTAAACAATAAGGGAGGTGTTCCTTCCTCACCCCATAAGTCTCCTCCTTTCATTTAGATATGTATTACATGCAGCTCATTCTGTTTCTCCAAAGAGCTCAGAGCAGTTTCCAGTTTCTAGGCAGTGTTCAGGATCTATGTTCTGTGTCTGCGGGCTGTCCTCTGGGTCAGACTTCAGGCTGCTACTTATAATAAAGCAGATCCTAATTATTTTTGATAGCAAAACACACCTTTTGCTAGGTGAAGTCTTCCAACGTAAGGACAGCTGCCCCTCCAATCTAAAGGTGTGGAAGAACCCTGCCCCCTCCCCAAGCCAATCTGTAGGGGAGCTTGGCAGAGAATGTCTACCCTTTTCAAATGAAATGTACTCCACTAGGGCTTCAGTCCTATAAACTAGATCTTGCGCTTTGGAGTATTTTCCTGAACCATACGGCACTAACATGGGAATTTTCACAGAGTGAGAATATTTTATTTTCATGCCACTTTGTTGCCACCAGTCTTCCTAGTCTCCAAGATTAAGCATTTGTCTTGTGTTATTCTTTCTTTTTATGTGTGAAAGCCCAAAAATCTCAAGACTCCCAAAGGCTCGCTCACTATTTCAGCAGAGTTGGGAAAAGGAAAGCGCCGTTTAACTATGGACAACCTGAAGGAGATCAGATTAGAAGTAAGCAGCAAGTGGGGCCAACGTTCTTATAACTATTATTAATCACCATTCTTTGTGTGTAGGGAGGGGGAGATGTTGGGTGACTTTTTTCTGGCAGGGCAAGGTTGAGAACCAAAGGCAGAAAGTATAGTCGGGTGAGTCTTGGGAGTCAGTCAGCCTGAGGACCAGACAGCATAGGGAAGGATCATGCTCAGTGGCAGAGCACATAGTTTGCATGCAGAAGGTCCCAGTTTCAATCATAGGCATGTCCAGGTATGGCACAGAAATCTCTCCATCTGGAACCTTGAAGGGATACTGCCAGTCTGTGTTCACAATGCTGATTTAGATGGACCAATAGAATGACTCGGTATAAAGCAGCAGCCTTGGATCCTGTGTAGTCAAGGCCAATTTGGGGTTAGGTGAGCACTGGAAATCAGTCCAGAAGTCAGGTGAGAAAGACTTTTTCAGCACTCTGGGATGCCGGGCTAGCTTGGAGACAAAGATTTTTATATGGCCTGGAAGTCAGCTGTCAGCATCAGCTGAGTGAAATCAACCCAGCACCACCCCTTAGGGAGCACCCTTTCTCCAGGATGTTTTCTGAAGGGTCAGGCTTACTAAAGGAGGAAAATTTGGGCAGTGCAGGAGGTGAGATGCTGGAGATTGGCAGTAGCATAACTACAGGAGGGCAGTACAATAACCATTGCCAGGGCCAGCTCCTGGTGGCAGGACCCAATGTGGGACATTCCTGCGGGGGCCTCACTCACTAAGAAGAGTACTTGTGGTGCTGCATGCAAAATGTGGCACTTGGAAATAGTTGGTGGTGACATGATGACATCATTGCCAACTGCTTCCAGGAGGCCTATTTTGGAGGCAGGGGCAGGTGGGAGAGCCCAAGGTACAGCTGCTGTGCTCACCCCATGACTTACAACCCATAGAGATCTTGGCTGCTGCAGCAGGCGATATGCTCGCTGTGCTGATGTGAGACCCCCCAACGCGAGGGGCCCAATGTGATGACATTGGTCACGCTGGCTTAAGGCTGGCCCCGAGTATTGCATGTGCCGCAGTGTGCCAGGTAAGCCGCCTCTCCTACTAGCTGTTGGAGCCACTCTGGGCAGCAATGGCTACACAGTTGCTGTCACTGCCGAGAATTGCTCGGACACCAAGTGGGAGGGACTGCTTACACAGCATGTTGCAGCACCTGAAATACCACCACCACCTGTAGCTGCACTACTACTGCTGACTCAAGACACATATACCCCAGAAGTATATCATCTGTTGATCAGCCTTGAGTTCTATTTTTATACTTGCTATGTCTATTAATTAAATTCTGGTCTGACCAGGCACCAAAGGCCTTTTTGCCATTCTTCATAGCTGCTCTGATAATTTCATCTTCCACGTTCAGACTCTGTCTCTCCTCCACAGGTGAAGAAAGCAACAGACTCCTACAGGAGGTCAATTGCTCTCCGGGAGCGGAACAAGTCCCTGAAGCTGTGGCGGAGAGTGCGTGGCAGCGAGGTCGGCCTGGAGGCAGGGAACCCCAGCTTCTACCAGACCTTCTCCACCTACTCTTGGTCGTGGAATGTTTGTCAGGAACTGGTGACCCCCCGAGAACTTCAGGAGTATGATAACAAGCAGTATCAGAGTCGCTCCCAATCCATCACTTCCTCAGACAAGCCAATCAAGGCAGGTGGGAGGCAGAGAGCAAGTATTAAGAAGTAACCCCAGTTGTTGCTGGCAGTGGCTTCCTCCATTTCATTTGAGAGCGTTCCATTGAACGGTCTCGGGCTGGTATCCGGGTCACATTTCCTGAAGTGCAGGGTTTCACCTTTGTACGCTGGCTAATACAATGAGAAATTAAAGTAAGAAAGGCAAATCGCAAGTGTCTCTGGTCAATTTTGTATTTTCCCTGTTCATGATTGTCACCAGACTGGGCAGAAGGACAGGCAAAGAGGAAAAACGGAGGATATTTAGTCATGAGTAGGGATTTTGGGGGGGGGGGCGGGAGGTTAAAAATGCATGAATACACAAAACACCACCTGTTGGGGGTTAAAATATCTGAATAAAGACACAAAACACAGCATTTTGATGTTTACTTTCCAGAATTTAAAATATATTACTTTTCCAATTAGAAATAATACTGTGGTTGCATGTGCTGAAACTATATCACCTACCTAGTACATGTTTAAAGTATTTAAAATTAATAAAAATGAGAACTTGGAATGAGAGCTTAGAATAAAAATATATAAAACCACTTTGTGCCTTTCAAATAACAAAATCTGCAAAAAAAAAACAAAAAACCACAACCACGTTTTCAAACACCCCTAGTCATGAATGTCAAGGACTATTTTGTAACTAGAAGCCAAACCTCAATATCAACATTATTCTGTCTCCACAGCTCCCCCCTCCCTCCTCCCCCCCCTCTCACTCACACCCTATAGCCTATAGTCCACGCTAAACTGGCCTTAAAACTCAAATATGGAATTTTGAATTCGAAGTTTTGAGCTTTACGCATTAACTGAGCATCTGAGGATGTTATACACACCATTTCAATCCTGTCCTCTCAGTGCAGTTTTATGAGTGGATAATCAAAGTAATGCAGAAGGAGCCAAAGACAATCCATCCACGCTTTAGAATATTGTGTATCAGGGTGTCAAACATAAGAACCATGGACCAAATGCAGCCCCTGGAAGCAGTTTATCCAGCCTCCATTATAATTGGGCTCTGCACAGTTTCTCTTCTGTCACTTCCAGATAATGAGTTTCCATGTGAGAACAAAGTGCTTATTTCTGGCCATCATGTGCTTAGTAACATCATCTCCTGCTTAGTGATGTCATTTCCGGGCCTCAGCAGGTTACAATGTATGCTAACTTCGGCCCTCTGCATGAAGGCGAGTTTGACATCTCTGTTGTATATGATACAGGCAGCACAATCCTAATCTGCGCTGGAATAGGCAGACCGGCTCACCTGCGCTGCTTCCTAACAGCATTAGGAGGCAGCAACAGCTCAAAGCGAGGCAAGGGAATATTTGTCCCAGGTTAAGCACCCAGCTAGCCCTATGGGGCTGCTTGGATCTGCACCCACAAAAGAGCAGACGCAAAAAAACATGGCCAAGAGCAGCCCGAATCAGGCTACCCATCCTGGGGACGGAGGACTGGATACAGCCCAATGTCCATGTCCCATCTCCACCCACAACGCCACCCCATTACGCCTCTTGCCTGCCTCTGGCACACCCTAGGCATTGCCCTGCGCCAGCAGAGGTGCCAGCACTTGACTGGCGCAGCTGACAGGTACAGTGGTGCCCATGAGCCAGCACTGCTCCTTGCACTGGCCCAATGACCTGTCTCCTGTGGTTAAGCAGCCTCGTTCTCAATGGTCTGGCCTGGAGACTGACACCCACTTAGCTATGAAGCTCAGGGCATAATCCTAATGGAGTTAGGCCAGCATAGTTTGCCTGGCACGAGAGCCACCATAAAATGTGCTTGGACCACTCTTGGAGGATAGTGCACATCTGCAAGATTGCAATTCAGTAGAACTCTTCCTCCAATGATACCCTGCCCTCTCAGCACCTTCATGCCTCTTTGCAGAACCTAGGCATCATTTTTAAACCATGATCCTTCTCCCCCTTTTTCTGGTTATGTGTTCTCTCTCCTCCCAGCTAGAAAGCCTCAGATGCAAACCCGAATGCTCTTTGGCCGGGTACAAGTCCCTGCAACAACTCTGCAAGAAGCTGAGCCAGTGCACATCTGCCGTATTTAATATATCATCTTTTAATGCAGAATATAACAGATTGTATAGAAAGTCCCACAATTACTCTTCCATTCAACCAATTCTTTTTGATGGATGTGTTAGAGAATAGGAATTGTTTAGCCTGTGTTGAATTGAAATAAAATCCTTTGATTTCCACCTCTGACCTGCTAATTATTCTTATATTACAGTAAACAACAAATCAAAATACGAATTCAACTTCACTTTTTTTAACCTAATTTCTGGGGGGAGCAGCGAGTCGCTGCCACACTCAAAGGTGGCGTTTAATTTCTAAAACAAGAGGAGATGGAGCTCAAGCCTGAGTTAGGAATCCCTTTGCTAACAACTCGTTGATACGCAGAGTTAGGACCGCCTAAACGAATTAAGCTCAGTAGGTTTTTAGGCACCTAATTGTGTATAGGAGCGAGCTATTACAAATCGGGACCTACAGTACTGCAGCGGATTAAAGCAAATCCGTGGGAATGAGCACAAGACCTGCTGATGTTCCCACAACAGAAAGTTTAAAAAACCCTAGGAGAAAAACGTCTAGATTTTTGATGTACTTACGAGAGGTGCTCTTTGTATTAAACACGCCCTGTTTTCCAAAGTTCAATGAATGCAGGAACTGCATTTGGAAAACAGATTTTAGAAAATTTCACTCCTATCCTTTCCCGCCGAAGTAGTGTTCAATTTAAACCGGATGGCTGAGCTCCGGCTTCATAAATGTCACGATTCAGGCAGTCACACCTCCACACTTGCGCACGTAAATCTGATTGGGTAGCTGTTTGCCAGGGGATCGGCCAAGCAGCTTTCCTTCGGACACGTGACCTAACTGGGAGCTCCTTGTTCCACTCCAGTCCGCACGGAAGCACGCAGAGAGTGTGCAAGCGTCCCTTTCTCTAAGCATGCACGCTATGCAGCCTTCTTTGAATACAGCGATCGAGGGCGGCGTGGGAAGCACAGTAATAGATGCACGCGGTCTATTCGACCTCCGTTATCTTTGGACTTTTTTCCTCTCCCAGCGCGGAAGGGAAAGCTGCTAGTAGGAAAAAAACAAGGGCGAAATCCAGGATGTGACCGCAAGATGTGCGCCGTCCACCAAAAGTAACGGCGATTAGAGGAGTGCCTGTTCTTTTTAATTCAGCTCCTATTTCATTTGGAAAAAAAAGTCTTGATCTATTTTCAAGCACAACGGGTCAGCAGAGCACCAGGTCTTTGCATGAGATTGAGCGGGTGGGGTGGGATTTCAATGGATTTGCGTTTGCTGCAATCTGAGAGAGATGTTTAGTATAACGGATGATTTTTGCCTGGACATCTAACTCAGCCCTAGTCCTACGCTGAACCCAAAATATTAATAGTTGACTATACTACGGGTCTGTCATGAATCACTGTCTCCCACCCACACTTTGCATGTTTCCTAATGCTTAAATTCAAAAGGGGGGACACGAAATCAGACCTGAGTTACAGGATGAGGACGATTTGCCTTTGCTGCTTTGGGGGTAGAAGTGGGGGAAGACACGCTGCTGCTCAGCCACAGCTCTGCTAAATTCCTAGACTTCATTCATCTCTATGAGAGACTCTCCCTTCCACCCCGAACGAGGCCAAATGGTGACGCGAACTCGGAAGTTCCCTCAGCAGGCAGAATGACTAACTCTAGCATTTTCTTAGCTCTGTGATTGGAAGCGAAAGTCTCACTTTGGGTCTGTTTCCGGTTCTGGTTCACCACCATCTCCAACACGTTTTGCATTGATGGCGGCGCCCAATGAGGATGGAAGGAAAAGGAAGCAATTTGGAAACCGCTTCCTCACTGATCCGGCTCGCCTTTTCCAGCATAATGCTTGGTAAGAGTCCTTGGGAAGCAGCCGCTGCAAAGTACTTGCTTCACAGGAAAAGGGCTTGAAGAGTTTTGGCTTGTTCCGCTGTTCCGGGCAGTCTTTAAAAAAATAACTTAAAAATCAGATTTTCTTTGTGCTCTCTCCCCCTCCTCCTCATTCTCTTTCAGCCTCTTTGAACCATCAAGACTCGAATGTCCAAAGTACAGATTGGGTATCCCTTATCTGGACTGTTTGAGACGAGAAGGTGTCTGGATTTCAGAATAATTGCGTCAATATAATGAGAACTGCTTCCTGTTGCTCTTTTCACTGTTACCCATTTGGGTGTCTGCTGGCCTTTTTGACATTTTTCAGCAATGGCACACCCCAGACAGCGGAGGATAGAACTTACAACCCGTACCTGGAAATGAGCCCAAGACTTTCTAGTGTTCACACTACAGAATTCAAAGAAAGTGTTTTTTTTAAGTCTTAGACAAAAGTGTCTGGATTTCAGAATAGCCTGGATTTCAGATATCCAGATAAAGGATCATCTACCTGTATTATTATCATTATTTGCATGATGGTCTGCAGAGTCTCAGACAGACAGGTCTCTGTCCTGTGCAGCTTACAGTCTAAAACTTTAGACAAGAAGCAGGAAGGAAGATAACGATAAGTGCTGGAAGAGTGTGTGTTCAGTTCCATTTAGTCTTAGCATATTGCTGGGATGTTTGGGGCAGCAGGAATGTGGACTAGGAGGTTCAGCACAAGGCTTCATGAAAATGGTAGGTTATGAAAAAAAGATGTACAACCAGGGATACTTGAAGAGGTTATCTGAAACTGTGATTGATCTTTGTAAACCAGCGGTTCTCAAACGTGTTAGCACCAGGACTCACTTTTTGGAATAAAAATTTGTCCAAGACACACTAGAAGTGATGTCTTGGCAAGAAGTATCATGATTGTGATGCCAGAGTCTTCTGCTTTCCTAAGAATGCAGCAATACATTGGGTTATTTCTTAGTCATTTTTCAATAGCAAAGTGAATCAGAAAGAAAAAAAGCCTATTTACAACTTTGACACAAGGAAAACCACCACACAGCCCTCTCCCTTTCCAGCATCCCATCTTCCCATATTTTCAATATGGCTGTTCTAGGTGCTTTGCAACCCACCTGAAATTGGCTTGTGACCCATTGGTGGGTCTTGGCCCATGGTTTGAGAACCACTGGTCTAGACCCTTATGATCATTGTTGTTGTTCAGTTGCTAAGTCATATCCAACACTTCGCGACCCCATGAACCACAGCACACCAGGCCTTCGTGTCTTCCACTAACTTCCAGAGTTCGCCCAATTTCATGCTCATTGCTTGGATGACACTATATCTCTGCCGCCCCCTTCTCCTTTTGCCTTCAATCTTTCCCAGCAGGAGGGTCTTTTCTAATGAGTCCTCTCTTCTCATGAGGTGGCCAAAGTATTGGAGCTTCAGCTTCAGGATTTGTCCTTCCAGGGAGCAATCAGGCTTGACTTCCTATAGGATTGCCTGATCTGATCTCCTTGCAGTCCAGGGGACTCTCAAGAGTCTTCTCCAACACCATAATTCAAAAGCATCTATTCTTCGGCGCTCCGCCTTCCTTATGGTCCAGCTCTCACAGCCTTACATGACTACTGGGAAAACCATAGCTTCTTATGATCATACAGATGCCTCAACTCACTGTGACCTGCTTCCATATTTACAGCCCAACCCTATGCATTAAGTCTCATGATAGTCAATGGGGCTTACTCCCAGGAAAGTGGATAGGATTGCAGCCTTAGTCTGGGCTGCACTGTCACTGTGGCTTATAGTGCTGAATTTATTTACTTTGGCTTGGAAAAATTTGTCTGTCATCCACTGCTCTCTTTTTTTACCAAAAGGGTTGGGATCACATCATTGTCTAGAAATAAGATGGCTGTTCTGAGTATGCATCTGATAGGTCAGCTTGTTCACTGGCACGTGTGCTCAGATCCTGGCTCCAAGGGCTAAAGAGAAAGAATTCACACTTCCTTCTTTTCTTCCCATAGGGATAATGTGGAATGGACTGAAGAGCAGGAAGCTGCTGCACGAGCAAAGGTCCAAGAGAACAGTGCACAGTTTGTGTCACAAGAGCAACAAGGTACTTCAGTGTTCTTTGTGAAAAGCCTGACCTTGCCTCTCACCCTAGCCCCAAAGTCTTGACTTCCATCCATAGAAAAGGAACTGAGATTAAGCTCCAATTGAACAGCTGCTAACGTTTTGCTGACGTTATTGTGACCCCTTCAGAGCCAAATGTTGTGTCATCCGAGTTCTGTTATGGGCATCTGAGTTGGGGGTGGCTGCATTGGTACTGATGTGAGCACAGTGCATCCATCAGTGGTGCTTTGTGCAAGTGAGATAGCGCAGGGCAAGCAAGAGCTGGATGTTTCAACTTCCATCCAGGCTCCTGGAATGTAACCAGTGCATACGTAGGGGACAGAGTAGGTGAGTGGTTCTCAGACTTTTTAGAGTCGCTGCCTGATTTTATAAATGCCCAAGGGATATGGCTATAATGGTGACTGGGCAGCAGCCCCTGGCAGTAGCAGCTTATTTAACCCTTGATGCACAATAGCCTAATCCCAAACCCACAGTTTGAGAACAGCTGGTGTAGATGATTTCAAGATATTTTCAAGCAATGATAAGAACTCTATTCACCATATCCAGTGAAGACAAGAAGCAATAGGCTTAACTATAGGTAGCTGGATTTAAGTCAAACTTATGAAGAACTTGCTTCACTGTCTGCAAATGAGACTAAAACAGTGTCTCAAGAGGCTGTGGGATCCCTGAAGAGCATTTCAAGGAAAATCTCAACAGGTACCTTGTCTAGCTGGAGTTTTAGATGCAGGGTAACCTGCGTCTCATTGCAAGAGCACGAGAGTGGACTAGAACCCCCTGGGAACATCTTCTGGACTTAAGATGTGGTTTTCTAACCTGCTAAATTGTGTCCATGGCCCTTGATCCCCTTCTTTGGCGAAGGTCTTAGACCTGACATTGGTTCATCTCTTTTGCAGATGCTTATGAAATCGGTGCTCACAAGTATTGGAACGACTTCTACAAAACCCATGAAAATGGGTTCTTCAAGGACCGACACTGGCTGTTCACTGAATTTCCTGAGCTGGCTCCAAACAAAAATGTTAGTCAGTTTGGCCCATGCATCTCTGAGGACAGTGGCATTGTGGGAAATGCCAAAGATGCAAGCCTTGGATGCTGTCTTGGCAGTGAAGTTGGTTCAGCAGTGGCTGAAGCCACGGAACATCTATTGAACTCTGAGACAAATACAACCCACCAGTTGCATGCAGAAAAGGAAATGGCGGCAGAGAAGCTGGAGGATCTAAAACTAAATTATGCCGACTTCCCAGGGTTATCTGCTACTTACCGAATACTAGAGGTAACAGCACAATACATTGTAGAATCAAAGGATGACCATATTGGTTTCTGCCAGTGGGTCTGATAGCTCAGCATCATGTCTACCAACAGCAGCCAACCAGATGCCATATGGGTGTTAATCACCAGTGTACTGTTATTTTCAACCACTAGGCCGTGGCACATTGGTGTGCCGCAAATGGTCTGCAGGTGTGCTGCAGGAATTTGGGGCAGGACCATTTATTCATAGGGCCATTGAGAGGATGTGAACCTGCCATCGGCAGTGCCGTGTTCCTTGTCGATTGTCAAAAAAACCAGTGGTGTGCTTTGACAACTTTATCACCTTGTCGGTGTGCTGAGACAAAGAAGGTTGAAAATTGCTGTGTAAGAGATATCGCCTGGTGACAGTGAGCATAAGGCTTGTGTTTCTGTGCTTTCACTGTTAATAGCCACCAGTAGACCATGTCACTCCTCTCTTGGTTGCCATGAGTTCCACAGATCATATAATTGAATTTTCTCTTCTTCAGCCACAGTGCTTGTCAGTTTCATTGGGTGATCATTTGTGCTTGGAGGCTTTTTCTTGTTTGTTTTTAAAGGATTGTTTAAGAATTGGCAGCTGGTGGGCCTTGGGCCAATTCCAATCCCTGAGGGTACCATCTGGTTACTTCCCACTTGCCAACCAAATGGCAAGAGAGAGGGAGCAATGAGAGGGAGCTATGGGACTAAGGGCACAATCCTGACCTGGAGTTAGGCCACCACAAGTCACTCGTGCCAGCCCAAGTCTCAAACACTCCGTAAAGTGCTTTTGAACCTCTCTTGAAGTCACGATTTGATCATAAAGGTGGGCAGGAGAGATGATTTGCTTCATGATAGCCTCCTACCACCTGATAGACCCAGTAGTGCTATCCAGCCGGTACGCTGGGTGGGACTTACGTTTGATTGGAGTCCGCCCGTTGCGTCTCGCCGCGTTCCACCGCTTTCCCGCCTGCCGGGGCAGGCGGAAAAGCGGCAGAACGCGGTGTGACGCAACGGGCGGACTGCCAATCAAACGTAAGTCCCGCCCAGTGTACCGGCTGGATAGCACTACTGGATAGACCTCCTATACTACTATAGCTGAAACTATTTGCTACTTTACTGTTTTTCTGTTTCATTCACAGGTGGGCTGTGGTGCAGGGAACACCGTCTTCCCCATTCTCCAAACCAACAAGTAAGGTTGAGCAAGTTGATGGTCACCCTGGGCTTGTCAGTCAGTGGGATGTCTTGGAGAGTTTGGTGCCTTGGGCTAGACCTGGTCATTCCTTTCAGTGGGATTCCAGTGAACTGAGCACCTATTCAGAATGCTCCCACTGCAGTCAAAAGGTCCCACCTGCAACCCAGCTTCCCCCTGCTTTCAGTGTGCAGAGGCTTTTAGACATTACGAAATCCGCAAGGTGCATGACTTCATCTTCTGTGTCGTGAAGTGCTTCTCCCACGATGCAAGTTTCTTTTTCATTTTTAAAATTTTATTTATAAGAGTTTTCACCAGCACTCCCCACACTAAACCCAGTGTAGAATAGGTTTTAAGCTAAGACAGTGGTATTCAAACTTTTTAGACCAGGACCCACTTTTTAGAATGGCGCTCATGTTGGGACCCACCAGAAGTAATATCATTAACCTGGAAGTGATGTTGTGACAGGAAATTTCATCATCAAGGAGGAAATGCTGTCACTGTGACATAATCAAATGGCACTCCTGGAACGCATATTGACTGCAGCAATTACACAGCCACGAATCATCCCTGACAGAAAGCAAAATTAGGACAAAATATGGTGTAAAAACACTGAGCTAAAAAAAATAATTTTTTTTTTTGAAAAGCCTCACTTGAAAATTCAAACTGTTAACACTCACAAAAGGAAAAGAGCAAGAGTAAGGTTTGCAGTTTCCAAGATGGCTGCTCCCAGCTTTCCGCGACCCACCTGACATCAGGTCACGACCTACCAAGTGGGTCCCAATGCATAGTTTGAATAATACTGCACTACTTTCCCAACACCCATTCTATCAACTTCCTCTAAGGAGTTCTGTGCAGTGGCCATGGCTCCCCCTTCCTTATTTTAACCTCACAATAACCAATGGATGCCAGACTCTGTCCTTTCTCTGTTCTTGGACACCAGATTTGATGCCAGCTCCATTTCAGTTCCATTCCATCAGGCCTTGCCATGGGCCCCTGCCAGAAATCTAAAGTTAGCTACCCTGATGAGCTTGTGCTTCATTGCCGTGTAGTCTCAGCCTGTCCTGCCTTCACCCAGTTTTATAGCAAATGAAGGCCTCTGCTTGTCTGTCCCTGCCTTTCACACTTGGCCTTTGTGTGATCCTGCCAGGATGTGCTCCCATTAGAAACTCTGCTGCAGCAGCAGTCCCTCATTCAAAGCAGCCCTTACCATCTTCTTTGGTTCATTTCAGTGATCCAGGCTTGTTTGTGTATTGCTGTGACTTCTCCACAACGGCGGTGGACCTTGTGCAGGTAAAAACCCAAAATGAGAGAGATTGAGCTTCATGGCTGGAAGGTCAGACAGGCCGATTTGGAAGGCACTGGTGGGCTTAAGAATAAAACTAAGCAAAGATCTGTGTGAACAGTCTGGCTTCCCTTTGCTTAACACCACCACATCTGTGAGAATTGTGTAATTCCTTTAAAGAGTTAACTTTTGCGTGGAACCTTTGCAATGTACCAGGCACCCCTCATTTTAAGGTGCAGAGCTTTGCAGTATCCTGGCGGAGAAATTGGGGCAGCAAGTTTGCTTTCAAACCACTATTCAGCCACAAAGCTGACAGGATGAAACTGGGGGAGGTTTGTCACTTCACCTAAGCTTGTTCCATGGAGCTGTGGAGAGAGTCAAATACGAACTACAGAACAAATGTAATTGTGTGTCCACACAGGCCCACCCAGAATATGATACAGCTCGCTGCTTTGCTTTCGTTCATGACCTGTGTGAGAACGAGGCCCCCTTCCCAATGCCCGACGAGAGTCTTGACGTGGTGGTTCTCATCTTTGTCCTGTCAGCTCTTCTTCCCGAAAAGTATGTATAGTAACCCTGTTGCAAAGTTGTATGACGGCATTATTGAGATAGCTGGGGTAGGGTAGGCAGGCAGTCCTGCCAAATCAAATTTCTGTGATGAGGGGAAAACGGATGACAAATGAACAGCTGTCAAATGAGTGAAACAAAGGAAAATTCAGACGTGTAACATGGGGGGGGCAATAGGGCAGTTTCCCCAGGTGCAAAATACTTCAAGGCAGGGCAGATGTGCTAAAGCCCGCCTCCCAGGAGAACACAGGCAGTGTTCTCCTCAGAGGCAGAACGCTGCTGGCTTTTGTGGGAGCACAATACGTGTCTTGCCCCTGGCACTGGCAAGCATTCAGTGCCTCTGAGAGAACTACCTGGGAAATGAGCAACAGAAATACAGGCATGTCCCGACATCCACTGGGGTTCCGTCCCAGACCCACCCACCCCTGTTGATATCTGAAACCATGGATACTGGAGACGCCTTTTTAAAGATAGGAGAGCATCAGCGGCTTTGTTGCAACAAGGTTAAAAAAACAGATTTGTCCCCAATCTTTCTAATAGGTGTCCCAGTATCCATGGTATCCGTGGGTAACTGAAACTGTGAATACTGAATCAGTGGATTCCAGGGCACGCCTTAGCTAAAGGTGAGCTTTAATTCTTAGTTAGCATCAAGAACTGAATGAGTGATCAGCACATCTCAGCATCTGCTTAGTCTTTCGGCTCTCAACCTTTTATCTTTGTTCCAGGACGCAGTCAGTAATCAACAGACTGAGCAGGCTCCTAAAACCTGGGGGGATGATCCTCTTACGAGACTATGGTCGGTATGATCTGGCTCAACTCCGTTTTAAGAAAGGTATGTTGGGGTTGAGAGGCAAGGTGGAGCACAGGATGTAGTCACTCCCTGTGCATCTCGATTCTCACTTTAAAAAAAATATTTCAAGCCTTCATTGAGAAGCGAGATTGCAGGAATGAAGGCTCTTCCTCTCCCTCATGGATAAATGGGGCACAGGAAGCAAAGCTGTGAAAAGCGTGTGTGTGTTTGTTGATATACTGTATATCCTGCCTTTTTCTCCAAAGGGCTCTCAAGGTGGTTTACAGTATAATTAAAATATATAATTACATGTTCGTGTGTATACAAATTACGATGGTAAAATGTGTGAGATTGGGATGTTACATGGATTTTCTGAACTTCTTTAGGTTACCTAGTTGTTTTCACACATTTTGAGAGATGTGCTTTCCTTCTATAGTATAACTGCACACCTGACAGGAAGGGGGGGAAAGCACAAGAAAAGCAAAGGCGGGATTATTTCAGGGTGCTGAAAATGCACGCTGGATGAAAAAAGAGGTACGTTCCTGAAAAGCAGAGATTGCAAAGAGTCTGCATTTCCTGGGACCAGAGGGCTGGAAACCAAGCATTCCTGGGGGATAGTATTACTCTTTTTCAGCCAGCCAACACCATATTCTGCAGTGTTTCAGTATCTTTTTTTTTTTGACGTTAGCAAACCTTCTGCAATTGCTGAAATGCAGAACCAAACCTCCCTTCTCCCCCCCGCCCCCGGCCAGCATACAGGTACTTGGTTATGAACTGAAGGAAACGGTGAATATCTTGCTCTGGCCTTTTGGCCACTGATGGGAGACTTATGGCCAGTGGCGTTTCTACAGGGAGGGCAAAGCTCTAAGTTTTGCAAGAAGCCTTACCTTGCAGTGGAAATCACTCTTCTCCTGTACCATTTTAACCAATCCTCACAGGGAACAGCCACATCTTGGCGTTGCTTACTGGCTACAGCAGCAAAGGAGAGGAGGGATTTACATGACAGGGTAAGGCTTCTTGCAAAACTTAGAGCTTTGCCCTCCCTGTAGAAACGCCTCTGCTTATGGCTGCTACCACCTTTGGGATGGGGGAATCGGAATGGGCTGAGCTGCATTAACAGCCCATCTCCCTCTCTTCTAGGACAGTGTTTGGCTGATAACTTCTACGTGAGAGGAGATGGCACCAGAGTTTATTTCTTCACGCAAGGTAAGCTGCTTGCAAGCCCAGCCACAGGGTCCAGATGCTCAGCCTGCAGGAGCCCAGCAGGATGCCCCATGGTACTCCTGAGGCATTTCTGTAGGAAAGGCGTGGTTTGCTTTCCCGAGCCCGGAACTAGAAGCAACAAAAGGCAGAGCTGGGGAGGATGCCTGAAAATGATGGCTGAAATGCTTATTTACTTCCAAGTCATTGTTTGCCTCTAAACCACTGTGCATTTGAGTCACATTTCAGCTGCAATTTCCATATGAAAGACATCTATTTATTTTTCACATTTTTTTACTGCCCTTCTTACAAGGAGCACAGGGTGATGTGAGGTACAAACAAGAGAACTTTATACAACAGCCCTGTGAGGTAGGTGAGGCTGAGAGATAGTGACTGGCCCAAGGTCACTCAGGAAGCTTCATGGCTGAGCAGGGATTTGAACCTGGATCTTCCAGGTCTAACTCCCAAACTACTATGCCATCCTGGCTCCTCAGTTGGGGCCTGTTGGAGAAAGCTGTTTTTATCCATTGATCTTGGCCTTTGCTCCGTTTCCTTGACACATTGTGACCTGGGTTGTGTAGAGTGAAGGAGTTAGGGTGGAAGTTTGGGGCAGATGGATCCCACTTTGCAGTCCAAGGTTGAACTGAATGAATGAATGAATGATTTTTATTATGGTCTTAGGCCAGTACAAAATAAATTAAATCATCTCAATTACATATAGAAGACATCAACATATAAGTATTAAGTATGGTAAAATTATGGTATACATAGTAAACTAGCTTGAATACCAGATAGTATTATATTAAAATAAATTGTACAAATTTAAAAACAATACATAAACAAAACCTTACTCGGAGGCTTTCATGATAGATTTCCAGATACTTATAGAGGCAGCAAAAAAAATTTAGCCACATTGCGCACTAGTCAAATTGCTATCAGCCAGGAGTAAATATGTAAGTTGTTGATCTGGTCGTCCGGGCAATTTGCTCAGCAACGGCAGGATAAATTTATTCCGAATAGTCTGGTAAAAGGTACATCGCAGTAATACGTGCTCCATAGTCTCTATCTCCTCCAGCCCACAGGGGCATAGGCGTTCCAGATAAATAATTTTTTGGTATCGACCCTCCGTTACTGCTGAAGGTAATACTTTGAAACGGGCCAACGTGAATGCCCTCCTATGGTTAAATATATCCACCTGGGACAGATACAGCGCAGGGGCTTGATATCTCATTTCCTCCCTAATATAAGGGTCTAGCACATTAGAGAAATCATTCTGTCTTTCAATATCAGTTATACGCTGCTTGACAAATGATCTTGCTTGCTCTAAACCCATTGGTACAAGTTCTGCGACTGAAATCCCCAACGAAGTAAGGTTGAACTAAGTGGTCTTCAAGCTCTTTTAAAGCAGTGAGATTAACCCTTCCTTGTATGACTACATACATAAACCTTTATTGGCATTACAAATAAAATAATAGCGACAAAAGTTAGTGCAGTAGCTATATCATAAAGGAACAAATCCAGAAAGGGAAGGGGTAGTAAGAGGGGAGGGAGGTTTGGATTTGAGAACTGCATATAGGAATTCAGCTACCACATTAGAGATGGTCACCGTATTATCGCTCAAGAGGGTCAAAAGGGGGTCGACAAGGGGAGCAGGCAGTGAGGACAGCAGAGGTTCAAGAAATTTGTCTCGCAAAGGTTGGTGGGCCGGACAGCGAAGTAATATATGATCCATTGTATCTAGTTCTAACGAGCAGAATAGGCAGAATCTATTGTCACGTGGGATGTTGGCAAATCTGCCAGAATGAACAGCTGAAGGGAAGATGTTTAGTCTTGCGAGCATGAAAGCTCTTCTCTTGTTGGGGTTGGTTAATTTACGGAAATAATTGGAGGGATGGCCAAGGGAGGGGGGAAGACCAAAATAAAGGGGGGAACATGTAGGGTTTAGATTGGAGTACAGATGATTGAATTCGTGGTCCCAAAGCTTGGATTTAATAATTTGATGGGCTTTATGAAGATTGGTGTCAGCGAGGGATTCAGGGGATAGGTCAAGGGATAAAAGCTTAGATTCAAGAAGTTTGAACCATCTAGAGAGGTAAGGGTCTTTTAATAGATCATTTAATAAAGAGTCAGGGTGTGTATTTAAATGCAGACGAAGCCAGAACTTAAAAGTAAGGGACCATGCAGTGGTGGAGGGAAGGTGAATTCCTAATTCAAGGATCAGGGTGGATAATCTGATTAAATTGGGGACCCCAAGGATCCTTCTCAGGAAAGAGGCTGCCACTTTATCAAGGTCTTGGTTCGCAGCCTCTATCCAGATGGGGACACCATATAGCAGTTGAGAGAGGCTTTTGATTTGAAATATATGGAGGGCCGCAGGGATGTATTGATTGCCGCTAGTGAAATGGAAGCGGGCAATCGCATTTAGATGTGTTAAAGCTGATGACATAACTGATTTTCGGTGTGGGAGCCAGCTATGGCGGTAGTGAAAAGTGATCCCCAGGTATTTGAAGGTTTGTACTTGCTGGAATGATAGATTACCAATCTTCCATGTAAGCGGAGCCCAAGATTTGGAGAAAACCAGGATTTTGGTTTTCTCCGCGTTGATTATTAAGTCATTAGTTAGACAGTATTCTTGAAAGGAAGACAGAAGATGACGTAGACCCGCTCTTGTAACTGACAGCAACACTGCGTCGTCCGCATAAAGAAGGATAGGGAGGGGGACACCATTGAGGGAAGGGGAGGAATTTTTGCAGCTAGATAGGAAGAGGGGGAGATCAGCAAGGAATAGATTAAAGAGAGAAGGGGCAAGGATACATCCTTGTCGGACACCTTTGTTAATGGAAATCACGTCAGACATAGAGCCTGAACCATTAAGGCGAACCCGACAAGAGTTAGATGTGTGAAGGCGCCGGATCAGAAAAAGGAGACGAGGGTCAATCTCCCAGTTAGCCAATTTATTCCACAACTTGGCCCTATTGATGGAATCAAACGCCCCTCTAAGGTCGACGAAGGCGGTATATAATTTAGCTCCATAATGATCTGAATACTTTTCAGCCAAGTATGAAAGCGTGAAAGCGTGATCAAGTGTGGAGGCACCCGGGCGAAAGCCAATTTGTTCTTTGCTCGGAAGGGCTTTAGAGAGGGCCCAAGATGTAAGTCTAGTGAGCAGGTATTTGGAATACAGCTTCCCAATAAATGAGAGGAGGCTGATTGGTCTGTAATTTCCCGGTTGAGAGGGGTCGCCTTTTTTGTAAATGGGGACGAGGGTTGAAGATAGCCAAGAATCAGGGAGGAGGCCTGATTGATTGATTAGTGTAAAGAGATTAGCTAAAGATTCTGACCACCAAGAGGGGTTGCTAGATAGGATTTCGCTTAAGATGTCATCGGGGCCTGGGGCTTTTCCGGATTTCAGGGTGTTTATCAACGCAGTCACCTCCTCAGGGGTAACTGGAGGCCATTCTGGTAGGTTAGGGGGGAGGAGGACAGGAACATCATAGGTATCAGGAGCAGAAAAAATACTGGTGAAATGAGTTACCCAGGCAGGGGCAGGAATAAGGGAAGGGGCATTATTAATGGAAGAGGAGTTAGCTCGGGAGACAAGGAACCAAAAGGATTTGTAGTTATTAGATAGAATTGCATCTTGAAGTAGTTGCCAATTATGCTGAGCAAAAGAATGTTTTTTTTCCTCTAGAAGGGTATGAAAGAAATGTTTCAGATGTGAGTATGATTTTAGTAAAGCTGGGGAAGGGTCCTGGCGGATTAGGGAGAAAGTCTGTCTAACTCTCTTCTTGGCATTCCAGCACTCTGTGTCAAACCAAGAGGGTTCACGATTGTGGGGAGGAGAGGGAAGAGTCGCTCTAAGAAACTGGACAATTGATTTGGAGAGAGAGTCGTATAATAGGATAGCAGTGGATGGCGAATTGGTCTCTGTCAGTGATCGGCTTAAATTAATAGATTCTTCCGTTCTAATCCAAAGGTTGAAAGCTTCCTCAGCCTTGGGAGACCATTTGATCCGGGGAAGGGGCTGTGACATAGAATTCTTAAGCGGCATATTAGTAGAGGGGGGAGTTAGAGTTAGAAGGATGGGCAGGTGATCGCTGTCAGACCGGGGATCAATAAAGAAATCAAATATAAGTGACAAGAGATCCGTAGAGACAAGGGCATAATCTAAGACACTCGATCCCCTAGGGGAAAAATGTGTGAACTCGCCTGGGATGTCTCTACCCGTAGAACCATTGAGGATCATTAGATTGAGTTCAAGACATAGGTCGGTAAAATGGAGGGCGTGACCGTTGATGGCAAGGTCTTTGGAAAGCCTAGGACCCTGAAACTCAGGGGGAATAGCTTCTTCTGGTTCCCAGTTCATGTGTTGGGCCAGGGCAGAGTTGTTGGGGCCCAGTCTAGAGTTGAAGTCACCCAAGAGTAAGAGGGAAACATAGGGCTTAGACGCCAGATAGTCATCAGCGAAAGACTTCACTTCGGTCCAAAGAGCGGGAGTAGAAGGATCAAGAGGAGGGATATATATGTTGAGCATTAAGATCTTAAGCTCATTACTTTGAAATAAAAAGGCTTGAAAATACCGGGATTGGGAAGGGAGAGGTGTTAGGGAAAACCAGGAAGAAGGGTTTACCAGACAACATAGGCCAGCTCGAGGGCGGCCCATTTGTTGGGATTTAAAGGCAGGTAAGTGATGGGAAATAAACCCTGGTATAGAAGGCGGGGTCAGAGACCATGTTTCTTGAAGGAAAATAATGTTAAAAGAAGACAAATAACTAGTGAAGTCTTGGTCGGCCTTCTTCTTGTCCCAGCCTGCTATGTTCCATGAAATCAATTTAAGGGAAAATGCCAGATTAGAAAGGGGCTGGGAGGGTTCTGATAGTCAACAAGGAGAGCCAATATTGGATATGCAGCCAAAGGAATCAATATTAGACGAGCATTTAGAAGCAACAGGAGCAGTATTGTCCTTAGCAATGGAAGGTACTCTTGCAGCAACTCCTGTTGTCTGTGGAAGAGAGGCTTTAGCTGGAGTGCATTGCAGGGTACAGGAAGGGGATAACAAGGGGGTTTCCATAGAGGTACTCCGTTTCCCCCTCCTAGCATCCATACTTGTGAAGTTAAAATTCAAGGGGGGGACAGGTTGTGTCGAGGCATCCACCAATAGGAAGGAACCGCCTTGGGAGCGTCTATCCACAGTACAAATGGGGGACAAAGGAACGGGGAAGACGCTCTTGACGGGGGCAGGTGGTATATCCGGATTTTCGCAATCAGGTGGAGTCCTTAGTAATCGGTTGGAGACCTTGGAGTCTGAGGCAGATTCCTGGGAAGAGAGATGATGATTAGAGAGGGAACCAGGCAATCGATCTGTTATGTTTGTCAGGAGATCTTCCCGGCGATCAGAGTTTGTGGTTGTGGCCATCAATGGTGGAGGGAGGTTGGATAGAAGTGATTGGTCCAAAAGACAGTCCAGAAGAGGAGGAGAGAAGTTGAGAGACTGATCCACATGGGGGATTGGCACTGATGGAATATCCTTCATCAGGTTGTCGTGCGAATTGGACTTGGGTGGGAGGAGGCTCGCAATGATAGAGTTCTTGAAGTATCTTTGAGGAAAAACGCCAGCTCTCCCCAGACCTCCAGCATGTGAGAACAGCAATCCTGGGATACGGTTGGAATTAAAGAACAGCAAAAAACGAAACAAGCGGCGTGTGGAAGACAATCTCTCAATTTTATGGAGGTCAATGGAAGATGGAGCTACTTTTAATAAGGTAGCTAGATGGCCTTTAACGCGCTTAATTTGGGACCAGTCAGGTAGTCTTCCTCTGACAGAGGATAGTGAAATCACTGCGCAGTTAGGTTTATAAAGTAGTCGGGTAGATGTTTGGGTAGAAACAGGTCGAAAGGAATTCATGGGTGAAGGATTAACTCGAGTCATATGTAGGGGGCATGATTGGAGATCAGCGTATGTTCTTAGATGGACTGGATACGTCGAGGAGAGAATCTGATGCAGTCTTTTTAGTAGATCTGTTGCATGGCCAAGTTGAAGAAAAATTTGTTTTACAGTATGAGCAGTCAAAAGGGAATGTTTCATTAACAGATCTTCTGGCTCCTGTCCCAAGAGTGTTTCTTCGCCGGGCGTGATTAGATTTTGGTGTTGTTGTATCTCATAGGGCCTGTTGGGGGAAGTATTGGGTTCCAAGGGCACCGTCTGGGAGGGAGGAATGGTCAGGCTCGGTGGTAAATCAACAGACGCTTGAGATTGGGAAGGAGGAAAAAAAGCCTCAAGCCTTGATTGTTTAAAATTAGGATAAGTCACATCGGCATCTGGAGTCCCTGGAGTCCCAGGGGATAGAGTTCTTTTTTTCCCCATTGGGACAAGTAAGGAGGTGTTGAATAATAACCAAGGACGTTCACTCACAGTTCAGAAGAAATGGCGTCTGATAAGGGTCATCCAGCCCGCTGAGGTGAGGAAACTCCTGTTTATTTTGAGAGACCGGGTACTTAGCCACAACAGATAACCACAAGCTCAGGAGATGTTCAAATAGCTTGCGATGAAAAATGGGAGGAAAATAAGCAGCCCGAAGTTTAGGTAAATACAAAAGAAAAGATAAGGGTAGCGGAGCTCCAACTCCTACGTCTTTTCGGCTTGGAATCCCCACGTGACCCACCTCTTGTATGACTAAATGCATGATTTTCCTTGATAGATGAGCTGGATTTGCTCTTCACCGCTGCTGGCTTGGAGAAAGTCCAAAATCTGGTGGACCGCCGCCTCCAGGTAAACAGAGGAAAACAAGTCACCATGTACAGGGTATGGATCCAGTGTAAATATCGCAAGCCCCCCAGACTACGGGGAAACCAGGAGCCTCAGACGGGGGAGAGCCTTCATCAGCACTGTGGCTGGACGTGACGAGGATTTTTGTTCTGGGTGCTGAGCCTATGAGGAGGAGGAGGAGGACTCACAGACCCCATACAGCAAGAGGGCTCTATTGTGCCTGTGTCGGAAGAACGGTGCTTGCTGGCACCAGCCTCTCAGTGTTTTTTGGTGTGGAAAATATAAATGGAGGGGTGGGGAGGAGGGAAGAAATGCTTAATATTCTTTATGAGCTCAGACACAGCCATGTTGACCTGCACAGCTGTTCTGGAGTCACATAATTCACAGGCCTGTCTCTGAATAACTTATTACCCACTTCTTCAAGGGCAGCGCTTGGATGCCACAGGCTGGCTGCTGCCTCTTTTTGCTCAGTCCAGCCCCTCCTGCCCGTTGTTTTGTCGGAAGAAGGGCCATTCCACCTCCAAGTGGCCAGTTCTTAGAGCTGCACATGCCTGCATCTGAAGAAACCTTGTCCATCACACCATCTGTCTCAAAATCTTCTAGGTCAGTGGTGGCGAACCTAGGACATGCGTGTCAAAGGAGACATACCACAACGTTTGGGGTGACACCTCAGCATTCACCAATGCCTGACAAAAACTGTTTTACTCATTTTTCATTTTTGTAATTATTTGCTGTTTCTTTATATAATACATAGCACCACACATGATTGGACTGTATTTTTTTTTGTTTAAATATAAATAATTGTTTCTTTTTTGTTTGAAGGGGGCGGGTTGATAGGCCAGCAGAGTTAAGCGTTTTCCTAAGTTTTGACAACGCTGAGCCCAAAAGGTTCACCATCACTTTCTAGGTTTTTTTTCCTGTGCTTGCAGCTATCTCCTAGTTCAGCAAAGATAGTCATGTTTGTTTTAAGATCCCTGAATCAGTTCTTTCAAGGAGCTGATTCAGACGGTTTCTAAAGACAGCGTGCTGAGACTTCGCTGAGACTTCTTATTCCCTGAGGCCGGAAAAGTGTCTATGAAAAAATACTGGGAAATGTGTAGGCTCCTCAAACAACTTGAAATAAAAAAAATACATATTGAATAACTGACCAACCTCTATTAATGAAAATGCACACTTCCCTTTCCAAGTTGGCCACTTTTCACCCAGATGCCACGCGTACCCTGTACTGTGTTTTACAGCCTCCTTCCCACAAGACACTTCTCCTCTGTGACCTGTCATTCCCAATCAATGAGTGTCCATTAGTATCACATGGCCCAGTCTAGTCGCATAAAACCGCATGTAATGCTCAGTCCTTCACTGCTAAATGTGCCAAACATGTATTTGTCAGCAACGTATGTTGTGATTTATTTATTTATTTACATTTGTTTAAGAGTGGGTTCCCCAAGATAGATGTCACCAGGGCTGTTCAACCAAAGGAGCTGAAAACCACTGCTCTACCTCATGCTCTACCTCCGTCTTGCAACGGAACAAAATTTGCATGTCCTACACCAGTGGTCTCCAAACTGGAGACCGCTGCAGCGGGGAAAATCTTCCCTGGTGCAAACAGTGCTTTGTGTTATGCTGGGGAAGGCGTGAAAACCCCTACAGTACTACAGCTCCCAGGGGTCTTCACTGCCAGCCACACACACACAAAACATCAGGCACGGGGCTGCTGCCCCAGCAAAGCAGCTGGCCACAAAGACAACTGGCAGCTGTACAGTAGTAGGGATTTGTCACGCCTTCCCCAGCAGAATGCAAGCCGCTGCTCACACTGGGGAGGGAAAAGGGAGACACCGGATCTGGCCCATGGGCCAGAGTTTGGAGGCCCCTGCCCTACACCAATGGAAATGTACCTAGACCAGCAATTTTCAACCACTGTGCCATGGCACATTGGTGTGTTATGAAAGGTCCACAGGTGTGCTGCAGGAGTTTGTATAGTGTTGAAAACTGCTGAAAAATGGTTTCAGGTTCTGTGGCTCTGTTTCTAAGCTTCTTTTTCTGGCCCTAGGGCTTTCCTAGCATCACCATCGGCTGCTTTGTTGAGGGGTTACTGCTGAAAGGGCAGCCCACATGATAATTGGGCTCTTCCATATCTTGAAAATATGATCAAGATTTGTGCATTTTCTCTTTGCAGCTAATGAGATTTGCAGCTAATGAGATTTGCAGCTAATGAGTTGCTAGTGAGGAAAAAAAGAAGTGCTTGTTTTTGGTCATGACTCGGTTAATGGTATCACTTCCGTCCCTCAGCCAGCATCATGTATGAAACGGGTTTGACACTCCTGTTCTGTGGCAACTGGATGTAGTTACAAATTGTCAGTCCTGTTTCCTCTGCCAAGGAAAAGGAACAGACAATTTGTTACTACTATCAGCTGCCTTAAAAGAGCCACAGAACCTGGAAGCAACATCACAAGAAGCAACAGCCACAGCAATCAGTGTGCCATGAGACAAAAAATGTTAAAAACTGCTGATTCTAGACAAAGAATGTAAAGAGAGCCAATCTAGTGCAGCATTCCGTTTTTCTCAGAGGTCAACCACATGGCCTCCAGGAAGCCCACATGTAAAGTGAAGGCACATCCCCCTTTTGCCATTGCTCCCCTTTCTAACTAGCATTTAGAGGTATGCTACTTCTGAATCTGGATAGGCAGTAGCTAGATTTGCTCTCCATAAATACATCCTTTTAAAGTCACCAAGCAAGTGGTAGTAAATGCCATAGGTTGATTGTGTGGTGTATAAAGAAGTATTTTTTTTTGTTTCCTGTCAATCAGTTCAGTTGAATGACTCCTGATTCTAATGCTGCAGGAGAGGAACAAACTACCCACGTTCTCCACATTCTCCACATCATGTATAGTTTCATAGGTAGTGTTGGTAGGTCCACCACCACCACAGGATTTTGGGCATTACTACTGCCCCAATACCGAGGGTTCAAGGGGGGCTCACACTCCAATAGATATGGATCCTCAGCCAATGCCACCCTAATTAGGCACTGGTATCTGCCCAAACTCCTCGGTAAGGAAGAGATTGGAAGCTGACTCCTGAGGCTGAGCATTATCAATGACACAAGTCATGTGTTCTATTTATTATTGGCTTTCTACTGGACCCAGCAAATGAGCAAGTCATCACAGGCATGCTATTCTGCATCTGCTACTGATTATTAATTTGAATTTTGAATTAATTGAATTTATATCCTGCCTTTCTGCCCCATATTGGGGCACCCAAGGTGGCTTACAACATTAAACAGATGACCTGAGAGTACGGGTAGGATTATATGGAATACTAAGCCAATATGGTTGATCTTGTCCTTCTGTTTTATGCTCTCCAGTGATGTGAGCTCTGTAGGTCCTCAGTTCACAAATTAGGCACAGGATCAAGCAACAGAACATCACACAGGGCTTCTGCTTCCACAGTCAGAGCTAGAGGATTCCCACTGGGGAATGCCCAGCAAAGCCAGCTGCTGCAGCGAGAGCCTACATCTGTCTCCCCTTCCCTTTAGTCAGGGCTTTACATAGCTCCTGAACATGTGTGCTAATTGTAAACCAACATGTTTTACCTGCTGCCAGCTAAACAGAGCTTTTAACTAGGAGCTGAATGTGAAACCTTTGATCACAAAGCCCATATGCATTTTATACTGCAGAATTATGTCTGTTTAGAGACAGATTTGTTTGGCTTTCTGTACACATGGAAAGATGCATGCAGTAACCATTCAGACCTGGCCACAAGGACCCAGGCCATATTGATGTCTAGATTAGATTACTGCAACACACTCTACATGGGGCTGCCTTTGAAGTCTATCTGGAAACTGCAGCTAGTGCAGAATGTGGCTCCCAGTGTGGTTTCAGGTACCTATTGGTTCACCTCAGTCAGGCCACTGCTTTGGCAGCTAACTGGCTGTTGGTTTATTTCTGGGCAAAATTCTGGGCTAGTTTTGACTTGGGGTGCAATCCTAACCTGAGTTTAGGCCAGCACAGTTAAGCCAGCAAAGTTTGGCTGGCACGAGGGACACCGTAAAGTATGTTTGGACTACTCCCAGAGAGGCCAACAGAGATGTGTGCCATCTTCCCAGACTCCAAGAGTGGTCCAAACAAGCTTTATGGTGGCCCTTGTGCTGGCCAAACTTTGCTGGCCTAACTCCAGGTTAGGATAGCGCCCCTAATTTTGACTTAAATATCCTTTAGGGCTCAGGACCTGGGTGCTGAGGAATTGCCTCCTTCCATGTAATCTGACACATCCTCTGAGGTCATAAGAGGGGACCCTTTTAACTATGCAGCTATAGAAAGAGGTGAGAAGGATAACGGTGAGGAAAAGGGCTTTCTTGAGGGTGGCTCCCCAATTGTGATGGTTGACATGATGGACAGGCACTTAAATTTTAATTGAATGAAATTTTAACTTTATGCAATCCACCTGGTGTTTTTGTCTTGTTTTTAATGTTTTATTATTGTTGTATATTTTTTATTTGCAAGCCGCCTTGAGTGCACTTACTGGGTATGAATGCATTAAGTAAATACTAACATGAAGATCACTTACATGAAGGCTATGGTGGCAATCCTATGCTTATTTAATTTGGGAAGAACTCTCATTTAACAAAAAAAGGGAAAAATGTACTTATCTATAGAAGTCACAGTAAGTTGTTACAAAGTTAAACAGTGTTTTTCCATGGGAGGGAATAATACATTCTCATTTCCTCAGAAGTAAATAGGACTTCCTTCCAAGTAAGCGTGTGCAGTATTACAACCTTAACATTACCATAAATGGCCAAAAGCCTGCAATCCTACATATACCTATTTAACAGCCCAATCCTAACTGGGGGTGCCAAAATGGTCACTGCTGTACCCAATGGGGTTGGGGCAGCCTCCTAGGGGCAAGGGAGCAAAAATGGGTGACGTGTGTGATTATTCTCCCCTCTTGCCTTTTGATGATTCTGCTGCTGCTTAACTGAAAACCTGATTTATGGCACAGAAAGGTGGGGTGCACATGTAGTTGGCCCAGTGTTCCAATTACACAGGCCATCTATAGCAGGGGTCAGGGAACCTTTTTACCTTTTACCCCAAAATATATTTAGATACGCCGACGTTACCCCCCCCCCCGCCAGAACAAAAGAAAAAAAATTACATATTGGAACCCATGGCTTTTTATTTGATTAATTAATTAGCTTAATTAATGCTATGTAAATATGAAGTTATAAAGGGTTTGGGAAAGTTAGGCAAGTTATTTAAATATTTTTTAATCTTACTCTTATTGTAAATATCTAACCTGCTGAGTTAGATTTGATTTTGTCATATATGCATGCCTGGCTGTGTCTCAGCAATGCGACCATCCATTACCCCCAGGAATTTCATTTTTACCCCATTTGGGGTAATTTACCCCTGTTCCCAGACCACTGATCTATAGGTAACTTAGGAGTTAGCCAAATGTGAAGGGAGTAAGGTTTGTGGGCAACTACCACCTCCCTCATAAGCAGAGCTCCCTCCCTTGAACTCTGTACACCTCTCATCCTTCTCTCTAGGAAGCATGGCTACATTTATGAAACTCCCCCTTATTATGAAGCCACAAATACCACAGACACTCCTGAATGCGCCATACTCTCCGTAGCCCCTCTGATGTAAACACACCTTCTGAACTGCATGCAGAACCTTCCTTCAGCAGAGATTACGGTCCCTTTAAAGCACGGAAGATCCCTTAGAATTCAGTACTCAAGAGCCCCCCTTCCCTTTCTCGCCTTTTGGAACAGAGACACCCCTACAAATTCAGGCCACAATTGAGATCCATGCAAAGACCACGGTCCCCTTGGACGCAGAGAAGTTCCTGCATGTATTTCTCCTCCTGTTGCACGTGATTATCCCTCGTTTTGCAATTATCCAGATTATGGAAAGCCACCCGGCTTCAGTCAATGGTACTTACCCACCAATCCCCATTTTAGCCTCTCAAATGCCAAACACGCTCCCAAGCTTCAGCCCCTTCTTGCACAGCGAATCTTTTCTGCCATAAAGCACACAGGACTCATCATATGCTTATCGTCTTGACCTACCAACAGCCCTTGATCAACTGAACTCCCCACCACCCCCTAGTAATCGCCTGGAAGCAAAAATAGTCCCAGGACACGATCCTTGAGAAGCAAAAGACCCTAACCATCCCTTCACCTGCTGCACGCCCCCCCCCTCTCCTTTGGCAATGATCCCCTTAATGCCAAAGAGTGCACATGCAGTGATTTCCTTGCTCTACAGATCCTCCCTCGTTGCAGTGACTCCACAGGCACCTTCCTCTGTGCCTTCGCCTCAAGCCCATGCACAAAACCCAGAAACGCATCCTACTTCTCTCCCCTCCCCCGCCAAGCCTTGGCCCCTCCCCCAGCCTGTCGCCCCACCCCGTGCTTTTGGCCCCTCCTCGCGCTGACCTCTCCCTCCCTCCCCCCCCAACCTTTTCTCACTACCACCAGCACCTTCCCCCTCCCACCCGTGCAAATCTCGCGAGACAATATGCGCTTTCACAAGTGTCTCTTTTTTTGTTGTTGCACCAATCGATCCGGGGGCCGGGCTTAAAAAAAATTACTAAGTAAAGGGGGGCGGGGGAGTGGGGGTGCATAGGCGAAATCGAGAGGGGGGCAACTGAAAGGTGGGGGCTACCCCGCCCCCATTGATCGCAACTTGCAAAAAAAACCCACACACACCTAGGTGGCTTTTTTTTTGTAAGCCCCCCTCCCCCTCCATCACCCACCTACTCTCCTTTCCCTCTGACCCGTCCCTTGGGGGAGGAGGGGGAGGGGCCATCGATCCTCCCCGGGGCGAAGCCGACTCTACCGGGCGTGGAGGCTACGCGAGGCCGGGGATTTTGCGGCCTGCACCCCCTCTTGGTCTCTACGGAGGAGAAGCGCCGCCGCCGTTCCTGCTGCGGCCCCGTCCCCCCGCGGTCCCTCCTCCCCTCCCTCGCCATCGTCTCCTTGTCGCAAAAAGGCCCCGCGGCCGGCCGGGTAGGAGCGGAGCCCTGTCGAGCCACCACAGGTGAGACCGAGTCCCGTGTTTCCCTCCCCCGTTCCCACGTTGCTCTGAGGGAAAAGAGGCTCGCTTCTCTCCATCGTCCTTCAAGGCCGTGGCGGGCGAGGAGGCCGGCTTCCCTCCCTCCTAGGCCTCGGGGTCGGGTAAGAGATCTCCCTAGAACGACCAAGGTAATCCTCCATGGTGGCGGCGGCGGCGGCAATTGAGTTCTTGCTGGGGTGGTTTTTTTTCTCCGAGGGAGGGGTGTGTAGGCCTGAAGGCTGCGGCTTCCCCTTCCACCCCCCTTTTAGTTGCTGTGGTAACGTGTTGGGGGGGTTCTGCCTGTGCCCATGCAGGCCTCGGGGGCCCCAGCCTGTTCCCTGTAGGTTGCTTTAGACATCTTTGGAGGGACGGGGAGCCAGCTCCCCACCATCCCTAGGCCTCTGGAAAGGGGCCTAGGTTGCTATGGTAACGTTGTGGGGGGACCCACACTCCTATGTGTATGCACGGATGTAGGCCCGGGGGGTGGCGGTAGCAGCGATATCGGGGGGCACAGCGAGGTAGAATGTCTCTTCCTGTAGTGATGGGGGGAAACCTGTGAGGAGCTTTATTTTATTCGGGGCGCGGGGAGCGGAAAGCGGCTAATATGTGCGTGTAGCGACCGTACTTCAGGCTCGCGTGTAGGCCTCGGGGCGGACCTGCTCTGGTAACTTCAAGGGGGCGCTTCTAAAGGCCTTATATTAAAGGGGGGCAGTTGTGGGGATCGGAGGGAGGCGGGGACGAGGGCTTGAGCTGTTGCTGTAGGACCGTTTTGAGCTGTTGGGGAGGGGGAACACCCCCCCCGTGATTATAGGCCGGGGGGAGGGCAGAGAAACCTGAGTTGCCATGGTAACGTTCTGCGGGGGGGGGATCGCGCGCCCCCTTGTCAGTGAGCAGTGGGGGTTGTCTGCAGGAACCGGCTTTGGCCTAGCGTTAGGGGTTTAAACCTCGGCCTGGGAGTGTGGGAATTTTCGAGTGTGCTTCGTGGGGAGGGGAGAAGGAGATGGCTACGACCTCGGGGGAGGGGAGGCCACCACGGGTGGGAGTCGCCACAGCTGGAAGTTTGGGTAGGTTTTCCGTGGGGTGGGGAGGGTTACACAGGAGGAAGAGTTGGGTTGCTCTTCTGTCATTCTCTGTTAAAATACCATGGGTGGCACCCATTTTTCCCCCCAAGATCAAGGGGGTAGGTTTTGGGTGGGGAGGGGTGCCTTTTAGGAACTGGATGCTTCTGGCTCTCCTTACCTGTTGTGGTGAATGTTTTGCTGGTGAAGTAAAGTTGTCTGTCACCTCCCATTTAATTCTAATTAAATGTGTAATTCTGGTGTTTGCTTAAAATGTAAGAGCATCTGTTGGGAAGCTAGACATGGCTCATGGGAACAGCAGAGGCTGTTCTCACAGATCACTTTGAAGGTTGAATAGGTGGGGACAGTAAATCAAAGTTAGGGGCAAACACTTTTCCAACTGTGTTCAAATGGCGACTGCAAGTTATGTAGTCACACAATCTTTATAATCCCATAAAAGTGAATAAACTGTCTCTGCTGTCACTCCCCTCAGACTCACAACCTCAGTCCTGCCTTGGGATTTTCACTTTCCACTTCAGAGAATTCCTCATACCTTGGGGAAGAAAAGATCAGAAGTCTGTTTAAAACATACAAACATTCTTTTCTCAGATGCCAGTCAGTTTTAGGGGTTTAGCAGTCCTTGGGGTGATAAACCCACCTTTTTGTGGATTTATTTTAAACTTTGATCAATTTGTTTTAGACTTCAGATGATTCTACACATTTCATGGTCTTTCTTATAGAGTCATCATAGCTTGTTGATCTTTATCTTGCACACAGAAACAGAAAGCTTCTAACTGATTTCTGTAGCCTTGTTGAGGGATTTGGAAAAGTGTATGTAAGGGCCTTCGTTTTAAAACTATTCTTTTAACAGGTGTCCTGACCCTAAACTCTCTTGTTTGAAAGTCCATTTCTTGCAGTAGCACTGAGCATCCAGGTACAATGTGGTTAAGGTTGTGGCCTTAGGGCTCATGGGATGTTCTGCAGTCCATCATTAACAGTACAGTATACAATTGTGGCCAGTTTATTGCAGTGGATCAGGTTGTGTTAAAAACTCTTGTTTTCCTTCTTTTGACTGAACTTCAGAAATGCCACTGGTGCTATTTCTTACCCAGCAGTCTTCTAGAGGAGTGGTGGTGGGGACAAAATGGAGAGCAAACAGAACAATTAGAGTGATGTCAGAGTTGTTTTCAATCCTCTTTTAAAGGGCATTTGCTGCCCTTCAGGAATATTCCTTGTAGGCATGTGCTTATATGCAGAGTCATTCAATTCTTTCTTTTGGTGGGGGAAATGAAAGTAGAATGTGCTTCTGAGAACAGTGCATTGTGGAAGATGTGAATCATAGGTCCAGATGTTCGTTTGCAAATCTATCCTTTTCAAAAACTGTTAAATTATGTGGGACAAATGGTAGCTATTCAAGGATGCTTAATACTCCCCCCTCCCAAGAAAACCCTTTCTTATTACCCTCTGATTTTAGTTTAGTATTGGTTTGGTACCTTTTTGGAATCAAGCTAATGGAAGATGTGTTTGGAACATTGTTTGTTAAAGGGAAATGGGAATTCAAGTCTTCCCTTGTTACTACTTATCCAGTTATGTTTTCATTTTTGTGGTATCTTTAACTTTGTAGAGTTTGAAAGGATTGGCTAGAAACTATAAGGAGTAGAAATGTATTAAAAATATTTCTGTACTACTCTTCAACTAAAATGTTCACAAGCAGTTTACATAACAAAAGAAAGGAACAAATGGTTTCCTGCCCCAGTCTTGGAAAAACAAGTAACACACTGGAAACAATCCTGTGCTGAGCTGAAAAGGAACAGTTGCTCTCCCCTTGCTAAATATAAGAGAAATACATTTTAAGTGACGGTTCTTTATCCATTTAGCAGGAGTGTGATGTAGGTCAAGGTTCTACTATATAGTGAGAGATTACTACTTTGTGCATGATTGCCTATCTCTTTTTTTAGTTTAGTGAAGAAAGATCCAACTATTTGGTACACCACATTATTAGTTATTCTGGTCCTGGGCTTTTTAAAATGTATTGTGCTTCAGTTTATTGTACATGTTTGTTGTATTTGCCTGTTTATAATGGCTAAATATTAGTGACCCCAGAGGAGAGTGATTAGGGATTCACAAGAATACCTAAATTGCTGATTTCCCCTGTACTTGTAAAGACTGCTTGCAGTTGTCTCCTATTGACAAATGCAACCAATTGCATCAATTAAATGTGATGTAATTGACAGTATGCTTCAGAGAACATACTTTTCAGTAGTGTTAGACGCAACTACTCATGTATGGCAAGAGAGAAGGAATGGATCAGGCAGGATGCTCACTTTGAAAAGGATGAAGTAAGTATGTATGTGTGGAAGCTGTCCTTGCAAAGGTAGGAGAAGAACAGATGATGGTCATGGACACAAATCTATCCTAAGACATCTTTTTCTACTTCCCATGTCCTTAAAGTGCATAGATGAGGAATATAGTAACTGGAAATGCAGTTGTAAATCTTCAAAATGGTATTTAGGGGTGTTAGACATTTTCATGGTGACGTTAAATGTGTTTCGCCAGCACTATGCTACTGTTGAAGCCATCACTGAAGGCTGATTAGTGGTGCTGTGTAGGAGGGCTTGTTGTTTTCCTTTGAAAACAGGCAGGAGCTTTACAGTAGGAATCTTTATCTGATGAATTATTAGGAGGGGGTGACTAATGTAGAGGAGTTTAGAGTGCTGAAGAAGTAGAACCTCTCTGGAAGGTAGGGAAAAACAACTAGAAATGAGTGGTCACTCCAACAGAATCTTCTGAAATAAAGTATTTAATACTGCATTTAACTTGTAGAATACACCAGGTGCATATGTGAACACAATCATTGTAGGAACTCTCAGTACACCAGTGTTTGTCTTTCTCTTTTTGGAGTAGTAGAGCATGTCTGAGCTGCTCCATCAGTAATGACACTACTAATGCTCTGCATTACTATCTCAGCTTCTTTATTTCTAGTGGTCTTGTCCCTTCTGAAGTATTTGTATTAAATGCTTGTCTGATAAATATTTGCAGTGTGAAGAAAGGGAATTAGGAAGAACTGTCACTTTCTGCCTAAGTGGAGAAGAATACATAATTAAATTTGGACTATAAATGGTCAATGAGAAGTAATAAGTACTTTTTGGACTTCATGCACAGGCACTAAATCTCAACCAAGGAATAATTACTAATGGTAATTCCCATTTAAACTCACACAGTTGTAGTGCTATGCATCCCTTCTGTGCATGGTTGGGTCATTTTAACAATTCTTTAGATTCCTGTTTTGACCAGTATAACAGCAAGCTTCAGTTCTATATCATGCTGTGGTGTTCTTTATTAGTAGATATGATGGAAGAATTGCATAGCCTGGATCCACGACGGCAGGAACTGCTAGAGGCCAGGTTCACCGGAGCAGGCGTTGCAAAGGTTAGTATAAGCACAACCATATTATGAATTGACTTCATGCGTGAGTAGTAAGTAACATCTTACTAGGTGACTGTAAAAATCTTGTGTGTGTCAACTTTTGGAGGGTGATGTGTCTATTAATGCTGCCAGCCTTCATGGGGGACACAATATCCTTGACCTAAAAGTTTGAAAACCAGAAATCCTACCCTAAAAACAGTCTCAAATCTTATCTTTAAAACCGGTCTTCAGTTTGATGTCCAAAGTTCATTATTTCTGAGCAGTGTAATCTAACAGACACGGAAAGTTTTCTGTTATTTGGGAAGTGTGATGCACCAAAATGCCAGAGATGACATTTTTTCCAGGCTTTCTCTAACAATCGTGAGTTCTATTATCTTTACTTGATGTGTCTTTTGCATTTGATATGCAATAGTTTATCCCATTTCTGAGTTTTCCTGCTGGTTTGGGGTTCTCTGTTTGCCCCTCATTTCATGCCTGCTGATCCTTTTTGGCTATCTGTTCATTGCTCCCTCCTACTCTCGTATTCCCCCAGGCCCATCTCTTGACCCTCATCTGTTTTACCTCTATCCATCCTCTCTTGGGAATTTATTCACTCTTAGTTTTGTTATGTTTATGCGGATGGCATCCAGTTTTATCTTTTCTGCTCTTTCACATGTATATTCTATTCTAATATTTTTTATGCTTTCTCTGCTGTTGTCATATAGTCATCTGTGACTTCTAATGTTCAAGGCTGAACTTCTATGTGTTCCATTCTCTTTTTGTTTCACTCTCTTAAAATTGGTGATGTTCCTCTTCTCTTTTTGAAGAGTGTAGGTTTCCAAACTGTTCTTGTCAAACCTCAGATTTCATAGCTTGTTCCTTGTTTCTTTTTTTCCACCTGCTCTGCCATTTATCATCGTTTTTCCTCCCTCTCCTTAGAAATGTATTGACCTCCTGTTTTAAAACATTGTGCAGGAGCTTTTCTTTAAAATTCTGATCAACTAGTGCTTGCTTAGGTATTTTATAAGTGAATGTACATCTGTGAGAAAACATTTCCTTTGATGGTTCTTAAGAGCATGAGCAAGCAGGAGACTTTGGTGACGTGGCAATCCTCTTTAAATAGTACAGAGATTTTGCAAATGTTTGTTCTTGTTTGAATCCAGCATACAAAAAGGACTGGGGAAAAGGAATCAGAAAAGTTCATACTATGTTTGGTTCATGATATCTATTCAATTGGTGGTGTTGGGATCTCGAATTTTTCAAACATGTTTCTGATGAATGAGAGAGTCGTAGTCTAAAAATGTACAGAATTTTCAAAGAGCTACATATGTCCTGAAAGATTCAGATGTGGCAGCTAGAATTCCAGGAATGGTAGTACAGGTAGTTAATTGGTTTTCCTACATAAGAGTTATACCATGGAAAGAAATGCATAAAAGTTATCTGTTCGGGCCCACTGCACCCAGAAAATGTTTTTAGTTTCACATGATGGGGTTTATTTCAGATTTTATTGTCTTTATGCATCTACGTCTTAGGAATGATAGTTGCTAGAGGACTAGAAATTCTGAAGTTCAATGAATTGGATTGTGATTCTAAAAATTATATCCAGCATGACTATCTTAGTTAAGCATCTAGAAGATGTGGCATTGCATATGGAATTTGCAGATCAGAGAGCCTAAGAATCTCAAAAGTTTTTAAAAATAGTGTCTAGCCATCATTATTTTAGATACAGGTTTTGGAAATAGGCGTTTACAAAGGATTGTGATGTTGCAAGGTGTGACATTACTAGCACTTTAAGGCTAAAAGTGAACTAACATGGCACCCTGCTTACCATCTAGGTCAGTGATTTTTCAACCATTTTCATCTCAGGGCACATTGACAAGGTGCTAAATTTGTCAACCTCTGTTGAAACTCAGTGGTGTTTAAGAGTATGGAGGGGGAGGATTACTGTTTTGAAAAAGTTGTGTTCATATTCAAGCCCTTACATAAAACGTAAGGAGGTTGTCCAGAATGTTTTTAACTTGGAGTGCTCACAGCAGTTTTGTTTTTCTCTTCAGCCATGAGGGGGTAGACTTTTTAAATAAAAAATAGCAAAATTGATAGGCAGCTTTGTGCTTTGTGATAACAGTGTGCTTTGTGATAACAGCCAAGGGGGCTTCATTGTATTGCATGGGTAAAAACTGGTAAATCTGCAAGGATATTGCTGGTGATTAGAACTCCTGTTTGTAATGTGATATGTTGGTATGCGCAGAAGTCCAGAAATGACTATTCTTAAATCTCCCGGGATTGTTACATCCTTGAAAAAGCATGAAACTCCCATTTTTTAGTGTTCTGCATAGATATGGTACATTCCTTCTTCCCTTCCTGCTTGTTATACACTAGACCCTTGCATGCTGAATAGGTGTACCCATTATAGTGTCAGCATACAGGTTTCTAGGAACGTCTCTGTCCCTCGAAAGTATTCACATCAATAATTCTCCAACTGTAAAGTAGGAGTAGATATGATCATGTATTTGATGTAAGATGTATTTGTCTTGAGCCGTATTCTTAAAGTATAATTCTAAAAAAACCAGAAAGGTGGATATAAGTTTAAAAATAAATAGTTGTACTGTATGTAGTCCTGGAAACACTCCCAAATTTATCTGTTTTCCATACTAAAATTGGACTTGGGAAGGGAACTCTACATACACAATAAACTTGAAGCTAATTAATACCTGCAGAATCTTCTAACATTTGGTTTTTGGCAATATTTAGTTGAGCAACAAAATTGAAATTTTGTATATGCACAGAATAAGGAAAAGATCACTCTCAAGGGGGCTTTTAGCCTGACTAATCAATTGAAACAGAACATAAATATGTATGATTAGCTTTAATGGTTGATTGCAGCCTACTTCACAAGGATAGTTTGTTGGTTTTAACATTCTTCTCTTCCCTTTGTACCAGGGTCCATTAAACAGTGAATCTTCCAATCAGAGCTTGTGCAGTGTGGGCTCTCTGAGTGACAAGGAGTTAGAGGTAAGTGTCTGATATCTCCCGGACACCTTGAGTCCCAGCCTATCTTGGAATCAAACCAGAAGGCTCCAGGAAGATGGAGTGGAAGAGAGAGTCATTTTCTGTGGAAGGTGGTGTCTGCAGATGGGGTTACACCATCAGTTCATATGATGGTCACATGAAAAAAGGTTTACCAAATGGAAAACTTTTCCTGTATTGACAGGATAACACTACCTTGAATGTGAAAAAGTCACCTAAAAATCTATAGGAGCAGAAATGTTAAAATGACCAGACACATTGGTTAGTCAATGTGACTAATCACATTGGTTAGTCAATGTGAAAACTCATCTGTTTTCATCTGTGTGAAAATACTCACATGAATCTATTTCAGCAGGAGAAAATAGAGTCTTTGTGGCTGTTTATTTCCTTACTATAGCAAATAACCTTCACAAAAGAGATTTAAAATTAATAAATGATTTCGCTTTCCAGGAGACAAAAAGCAGTAATCAAAACAAGTACATTGTAGGCTTGGTTAATGAGAATTAAATCATGTTAGTATGGTATTTGATGATAATGGAACCACTGTTTTTTTAGCCTTCAGTTACATTTAATCTATTTACAAACTGAAATATCCATTGATGGAGCTGTAGACAATCATAAGGCCTTCATATCTTAGTGTTCTCGGCCCTGGGATATGTGTAGAATTGATTTGGGATTCCTTTTTTCTTTCCCTTAAGACTCCTGAAAAAAAACAGAATGACCAGCGCAATAGGAAGAGGAAGGCAGAACCCTTTGAGACCAGTCAAGGTAACTGTGCTCTAGACCCTCTAATTAGGATCTCCAAACAGTCGGTAATGAGTCCAGTTGTTAGAGAATTCTCTTATCCTCTGAGAATATGTGTCTGTCTCTAGGGTGTTTTGGGCAGCTTGTTATGATCCTGGCCTTTGAGTAGGGCCCTTCCCTTCAGGGACAATTTGTTGTCCCTGTTATAAGAAAAACATTTTTAGCCCTGTAGTAGGCTTATTGTGACATTCACCTGTATGTGAATGTATGTGTTGAGAATGTACAAGTGCTAGAAAGTCAATCAGCAAAATAGTTACATGCAGTAATTACACATCTGATCTATGACATGATTTTCATGCTGTTTTGGTCTCTGCAGTACTTCCATATAGGAAATTTATGAAACTGCCTTTAAATGCGTATTGAATATGTTATGAGCTAGAGGTGCTACATTGTGAGTAGGACTAGTAATTTTACCCCTTCTGATATTTTATCTAAGTATTAGAACAGTGTTGGCAAAGCTCCTGACCCCAACATGTAGCCATCTGCACATAGTCAGGAACCATAACCCCAGCTGATGCCACTCCTTTGTCCCTGGCCCACCAATATTCCTTGCCCAGTAACTTTTTGCATGCCTTTCCCACACATCTTCAGTTTCTCCTCTCCTTCCTTTTATTTGCCCAGGATTCCTAGGGACATCCTGCACATATATACACACATTCTTCAGATACTCAACAATCGGGCTCTGCTGCTGTTTTCTCACTTCATGCTCTCTTTTCTGACTCATTTTCATCCAGCAAGTTTCTGGGAGCAAAGTAAAAGAGCAAGTCTGTCTCCCAGGTGGTCTCTTCAACCTCCTTTAGTGAACTGCTTGCAATTTTACAGATATGGTTAGATGTGACATAATATTTGTCACATCAATGCAGCAGCTGTCCGTCTGTCCGTCCGTCAAGTCCACTGCTTTAACACACCAACAGAAGTCATTTCTTTGAAAAGGCCCACACCATTCATAAGGAAGAGGGGAACTAGTCATGCAGAATCCATGTTCTCAGAGATGACAAGCAACATTAACTGATAACCATCAGTTAAAGCGCATATATATATATATATCAGGCTGGAGTGTCCCAAAATAACCTGGCATTCCCATAAACTTCAGTACAATTTGATTTCCCAAAGCCAAGGCAATTTCACAAAGAGCAATTGTTCCTAAAGCTTAATGGTACTTTCAGGATAGTTGTTAAGGCTTAATGCTACTGTTTGGTAATATTTTTTTGTTTTCCTTGCAGGCAAAGTCACTCCAAGAAGTCATAAAATTAGTGATTATTTTGAGGTAAGCCAATCCCATGTGTGAACTGTCAAAATCTGCTCTAGCAGATTGTGTGGTGGTGCGTGTTTAGTTGGTCTGAGGCAGGTTCTTTAAATTACATGTATGCTGCTTGGTTGGGAATGTGTGCCATCCCTCAGATTTTCTAGTGCTCCTCAACTTCTCAGGGAGGGATGTTAGGGGGTATAGTTCAGGAGCACAGACTTTGCATGCATCTGTGGTTCATTCCCTGACATCTCCTAGTAAGGCTGGGACAGGAGACTCCTATGTGAAATTCTGTAGTCATTGTCAATCAGCAGTACTGAGCTGTATGTTCTGACTCTGTATAAGGCAGTTCTGTATCTAGGTAGGTACGGGACAAAGTGTAACAACATGTTAAACTTCGCTGCACAGAAAAGCAAGCTGAATTGACCACAAATAATGTGATGATTGCTCCATATCAAATGTATTTGTGGTCTATAAAGCTTTTATATAAATGTGGTCTATAAAGCTTTTAAAAACCTGATTTTTACAGAGTATTACCAGCAGGCTTGCAATTTGTCCCTTTCTCTGCATGCAATTCACTTCACTCTATGAAACTTGGCTAGTGTTCTTGTGAAGTTACTAGTCTGTTTTTTATCCCTTCCTTGTGTCAGTTTGCTGGGGGGAGCGGTCCAGGAACGAGCCCTGGAAGAAGTGTGCCACCTGTTGCACGATCATCACCACAGCATTCCTTATCGAATCCCTTGCCTGTAAGTATTTACTTGAAGGGACACCATGTGGCCTCCAGATTGTGAGCAGTGTGGCACCCTGGAAAGTCTGTTTTCTTCTAAAGCACATTTCTGGTGTTCTTGATTTCGGTGTGAAGCTTGCATGTATACAGGTGGTGATTCAGATGTCCCCTGGGGGGTATGGCATGACTTCCAGGGATCAGGTGGCAGGACCTGTGTGCTATTTCCTCTTTCTGACACCCCCCCCCCATAATTCTTAATCCCTGCTTTTGCTGCCTATCTAGTCCAGGATTGGGCTTCCGTTTGGTGAAGGTGTGCCTGCAAGTAGTTGGGTAGCAGCTAGTCTGCAGTGGAACTGGTTAACACTAATAAGCTACAGCAGGACCTAATTCTGTAAGTGTGGGGGACAATGGGAAGCTGTGATGGGAGTGTCCAGGGCCTAGCATTTTGTTCACTAAATGCCACAGGACTAAATAGAAGTAGCTCTCCCATTGCACTTCTTCGTTCACTCATGCAACCTGGTAATCCACTATTTTAACTCTGCAGTATCCAACATCCATTACTGCATATAAACACCCAGAATTTACATGTGCACCCACCTACATATGCCAGTTTGTCAGATGGTGGCTGGAGCCAGAAGGAACTAGTTCTCGCCCCAAGGCAAGTAGTTAATTGTGAGGCTGGCCTAACCAACGAACTCCATTCCTTTTCTGCAACTTTGCCATAAAAAGCAACCACCAGATTGCTTGGAAACAGGGACTTTGGAGCCTGAATTTTTTTTTTTTTTTTTAGAAAGCAGAATTGCAGAGAATGCTGTTCAGGTAGGCAAGGCTTGTATTTCTGCTTTCCTAAGGCTGCCATGTCCTCAACAAACCGCTCTGTATACATAGGCAACAAACAAGTGTGTAATTGCTTTCATACTAGTATACATTCACAAGTCATAGGAACAATTATTAACTTACACATTGAAGGCACATAATCCCATACTTATGGCTTCAGCACAGGGAGTGTCCTTGGAGAGTCTTCCTATTTCTTAATGGGTCGCGTGCTGAGAATCAACACAAAACCAAATTTTTTGTTTCTCTCGGGGGACTGGGCTCCATGAACCCTTTACTAAAGGTTCAGGGGGCCCAGTCCAGGTTGCAAACCCATTTCCTTGAGGCTAAAGTGCCTAAACATCCTTAAATATTACTGTACAGTCATACCTTCCATAATGCTTTCTTTAGTACTGATCATTAATAATGCTTTTTGTTTTGGCATATTTGTCAGCCATCCTTACAAATAGGAGCAGTGCACTGTGAGCCAACAGGCACCTATTTCCTGCTTCTTAGATTGATGTGTCCGATAGTGCTCTTTCACACATTGCTGAACTATCAGGGGATGTATCCTCCATACTCTTCAAGGCACTAAAATACTAGCCCAGGCCCTCCCAAACAACAGGAGCAGATGTGAGACTTGTATGAGAAATTTTAGAACTTGTCTTTTTACAGAGATGAGTGTGCTTCGCTATGTGACATGATTCCTCAAAAATGAAAAGTCCTAGAGTTAGTTAATTGTCAGCATTTCTTGTGCAGAGGCAAGGGAAGCCAACATTAATAGAATGTGGCAGTTTAGTAACACCAGAGGGGAAGTGACAAGGACTATAATAGTCAGAGGCATTGACATTCCACAGACAATGGGAGTCAGTGATGCTGATAATGATTTGCAAGCCCAGGAACATATGTGAGACAGCAAGTTATGCCTCTGATGCCCAGAGTTCATAGAAGAACTGATACTACGTCACAGAGCCAGGAAATGGTGGTCTTCACCTTGTCAAGAGTCGGGATCTATCTTTAACCCAATCTGCAATATACCTTCAAAAAGCAAAAGGCCAGGGTTATGGGTGAACCAGCAAACAGAATGGTTACAACCAGTCAGAAAAAGATGAGGAGAAATCAGTCTACAATCTATTGTGTCATTCTGCCATTTCTCTTCTCCCAGGCCAACTGAAAGGAGAGGAGGGACAGAGAATGATAGGACAATAGTATTCACTGAAAGGGAGTGGGTTGATATGAGATGAGGGAATGCTGCAGCAGGTGTATGAGTGACAAACGGGACCTGTTAAAGCTTGTCGACTTGGCAAAAGGAATCCCTCCAAAGCCAAAGTCTCTGTGGAGTCCTCAGCTAGGACCTCTAGCTTTTGTTCAATCGATGCAGCCTAAGTCTCAACACAAAAAGGTGATGGCAACGACAACACTGCCACAATCCACCTGAGTCCAGACTCTAGGTCTTGACCCACCTATTACCACTGATCTAAAGAGTATTTGGCAGAGCATCCACAGATGACAATGTATATGTTTTATTTATACTGTATGCATTTTACTGCAAATCAGCTGTAACATAAGACATCTGCACAAAAGGAACTACAGGAAACTAATTAAGCAGCCCTCAACCCTCTGGTTTTTAAGCAGCAAGGTGAGAGAACTGGCGAGGGGCTGTGTTATAGAGTCCAGGGAAAGTATACTTGGTCAGTTGTTTTTCTTTCCCTGTGGGTTTCCATCATTTCCCATTCTCTATTTGCTTTCTTTTAATGCCTTTTGACAATCCTATATGATTATAGGTTTTGTTAACACCTTTGGGAATACCAAGCATCATTTGTTCAATTTTCCACTCACTTTGAGAAGCACCTAAGTGGCAAACTACATTTATCACCTCCTAGGACAGGAAATCTAAAGAGCCCCCCCTCTTTTAAGGATTACTATGGTGGGAGGATTGGGAAGGACATGGGACTGCACTTGGTAGCAGGTGGAAGGGAGTGAGAGGGAGGTAAAGTTGAGGAGCAGGAACTTGGGCAAGCAGGGACCAAGTGGAGGGAAACTGGGAAAGTGTTTTTTTTTTTAAATTACTTTAAAGATAAGTACAAGCTGTCCAGTCAAGGTTTGATTGCAACCCCTCCTCATAAACATGGAACTCCTAGGTGTTTCAGTCAGACCTGTTTAATTACTATCTCAATTAATTAGATACCATTTTTTGTGGGGAGGGGCACTCCCCTGTCCCTTTGCTGATCACAGGACAAAAGTGAATCAAGAACTCCTGATCTCGCTGTGGCTTCTTTATTGACTCTACTTACTCAGGCTCTGCCTTTAGCCCCTTTATTATGAAATCAGAGGGAGAAGCATTGAGTCCCACATTAACTGAGTATTGTAGAGATTCCAGAATAATCTTAGGACAGTGATGGCTAACCTTTTGAGCTCGGTGTGTCAAAACTTTGGAAAATGCTTAACTTGACTCTGTTAGTGTGTCAACCCCCCTCCCAAACAAGAGAAACAATGGTGGTCCAGTGTGTTATATACAGAAATATCAAATAATTACAAAAATGAAAAACCGTGTAAACTCAGTTTTTGTCAGATGTTGCTGAACACTGATTGTGGTATGTCACCTTTGACATGTGTCTTAGATTTGCCATCACTCACTTAGGAAGTCTGATACCGTACATTTTTTTCAGTTTTGACGTCTGCCATTTCTCTGAACTTCTTGTTTGATCATGAGTTTAGAGACAAATCACAACATCAAAAATACAGCAAAGAAATTATCAACCTCCCCTCCCTGCTCATCTGGAGCACAGCAAACAGAAAGGGCTAGTCTAATATACTAAAATAACTGGCAATATAAGTAGGTGTCAGTTAATTCCGTGGTTCCTCAGTAACATCTGTTCTGTTATGCTGCTTTGAATGTGAAGACTCCCTTCTCTAGTGCCTTAAGCTGTGGCTGCATTGAGTTTTTCCAGGCTGTGGTAGATGTGTGTGTATTGTGTTGGTGTCAGTCCCATCACTGTATGTTCCATCTCCTCCCCTATCTTGGTACCTTATCAAAAGAAACAGGGAAGGAAAAAGAGGCTTTTGGATTTCATGAGTCTTGCTTGGCTATCAGTCGGCCTAGTGACAAGTACTAAACATTAACATGTGCTTGCATGGGCTGAATTTAAGACTTGAAGTATTAATGTATCCATTTGTTTTCTCTGAGTGAGATGAAATATGTTGGGCAATCTAAATGAAGTGATGGTTTTTTTTCCTGTCCTCACTTCATTTTTCATATCTCATACTGCTATAGACAAGCTGCTTTGTCAGCCTTTGTTTTCCCATATGAGAGTGGGGATACAGGCTCAATCATATAAGGCTGTTAACATAGATGAGGATAGTAAAGCAAGTTTGCAGGATTTAAGGTCCTGCAAATCTTAAGGTGGTGGTTTCTTCAAAATAAAAAATTTAGCTATCCTTATAGTTGCACTTTCAAGTAAGCAATGTCAGAAGCCATAGTGGGGAACTAACTAAAATTTTCACGGGGCAGGACAGACCTGGTTGAAGCTCGGGTGCTAACAGCCCAATCCCATCCAATTTCAAATAATCAGGTGGTGCGGCGCATACTTTTCTAAGCAGACGCATGTGGGCGAGGAAGTGGCAGTCGAATATCCTGAGCAAATAGGAAGAGGATGGAAGAGTCTACTGAAGTGGTTTAGTGGGCAGATGCAGGCAAACCTTTCAGTTGACATCGTGAGCAGATCAGCCACAGGATTCCTCATGATCAGCAGGGACAAAATCATGAAAACAAGCAAATACCACATGCTTTGTATTGGTTGTTGAATTCTGCCTTTCTTGGTACAAAATTTGGGTTGGTGTAGTGCAGAATGACAGCTATGCACATCCCTGAGTAAAGTCTTTGGGAAGCACTGCACAAGAGATTGGGGGTGGTTGAGTTCAGTTACCTACTGAACGGAAGGATCTCTCTGCCATGGGACTTCTTGGGTAGCTAGATTCCCTTCTCCATTCCCCTCTCTGCTTATCTGTTTCCAAGCTGCTGCATTTACCAACAGCATGTCTGGCAAGGTTCTGTTTTATTCTCTTCCACACGTCCTTTTTCCTTCAAAGTATATTGTAATGTTCTTCAAATGTGTTGCAGCGGCGAATGGAGCAGCCGCTTTACGGGGTAGACAACAGCGCAGCCAAGGAACTGCAGGAGGAGCATTCTGCTCTGCCGACGCTGGTGTCGGCGATGCTGGCGAAACAGCGGCTAGAGGGCGAGCAGCTGGCCCAGAGGGGTACAAGCCTCTGTTTTCCATTTACTTCGGTGAGCATGGTCTTAATGGCCAAACTCAAGGGGAAATGAGTGGGTCTGACACTGATGGACAGCATGCAGACTTGCATGTGTGTGGATCACACTTGTATGGGTCGTCTTGGGGAGATGTTTTTTTTAATCTGGTCCACAGTGATCACAGTGGATGAAAAATTGATAGCAAAATAACAAGATTTAGAACTAAAGGAGTGTTATGTTTTGGAAAAATCCTTTCCCAAACTGCTTTTTGACCAGCTTCAGTTACTCAACCCTGAGTGCTTCCTCCCTTCAGCTGTTCTACTTCAGTGACCTCTTCTCCTTTCATATTCCTGCCTTGGCACTTCTCTGACCCCTGCAGGGTGACAAATGTTCATGATTTAAATGAGCAGCAATAGAAGTCTAGTATCCAATTCTTCTAATTTGCATACTTAAGAATCAAAATTTTATTTTTTCCAAGGCATGGCATAGATTTTCCACTATTTCAGAGTTTTACCTGCAAAATCAGGGAATGGTAGTACAGTATAGGCATGCATCAGCAGTGGCTTGATGTCCATCATGGTTGCAAAAAAACAGCATGTAGATTACATTGATAAGAAGGAACTAAAATGTGGCAGACAGGCTGCAACTTCGTCATATGTTTTCAGTCTATCTCTTGGCTCTCAACAAATTGCCCGCTCATCTGCTTTGAGAGCTTGGAAGAGGAGGCAAAGAAATTTGTCTCTAGAAAGATACGGAATGAACACCTTGGAGGTGTTGGTTAGAACTTGGTCTTGTTTAGAACAAGACTTCAAGCTATAAATCTTAACTCTCATTGACTCACCCACCCCCTCTTTTCTGCAGTGTTTCCTAAAAACCCACTGTGATGTGCATTCATGGGAAAGTAGTACGTAAAAATTATCAAACTTTAAAGTATAAACCCAGAACAAAATTCAATTTCTAGAGTTTTCATTCAGGCCCATACTTCTAAGCGTTCTAAAAACTTGTGTTTTTAGAACACTTAGATCCAGCAATTTTAGAACGCTTAGATCCAGCAATTTGCTAAAGAAATATGTTCAAGATCATACAGTTGCTTTTGTATAAAAGCATCTGAGCTGTCCTTGAGAATACTAATATAAAAGCTTTATGTTGAGAGACCAACTTAAGGTTTTAAATTTTCACTTCAGGGGGAATCTGTAGTTTCCTGGTGTCAAGGTAGAACATTTCCTTTTCATGAAGGAATTTTACCCGTGACATTGTATTATAGGTTATATTTGGGAATAGAACTAGAAACTGCTGCTATCTAAAACACTCTAGAGAGCTGGGTGTGCTGCCTGCCACCTATTCAGGTTAATCGTACTCAGCAGATCATATAGGCTTGCTTTCTTTTCCTTGGGTAATAGTGAGGAAGAGTGTGTCTGTCATATTTTGCAGTCCTTTTAAACCACAAACTTCCTATATTTAACCTTTTTTATTGTAGGCCCAACAAGGCAGTCCTTCTTCAACAGGTTCAGGGAACACAGAGCATTCCTGTATCTCCCAGAAGCAGATTTCCGTCCAGCATAAACAGACACAGGTATAGGATCAACGAATAACATAGTGCAATGCTTGTATTGCATCTGGTTTGGGTCAAGTATATTGTGAAATTGGGTAAAATGGAGGGTAATGGGGTAGTGGAATAACAGTGCTGGAAGGGGGCATTGGACTGTGTTCAGCCAGTTCAGCCAGTGGATTTCTCTCTGTTGTACTTGGGAAGGTTTAAATCATTTGTTTCTTGGGGACAAGTAAACACTTCAATGGTAAAATTTGGAAATGTTCAACTCTTATTTGTCCAGTATTTGTGACTGTGTTTTTTGTGGGTTTTTAAAAGAAAAAAAGCTTGCCTTTTGAAGCAGTTGTGGGTTTGGAATTCTCCTCACCCCTACATTTCTTACCACAGCTTGATTAAGATACCAAGAGGCAAGAGGCCTGCTTTTTTTGTCATTTAAACATCTAACTACTTTTTGGATAATTTTCAATTGGGTGTCTCTCTCCCTCCAGTCTGATCTCACAATGGAGAAAATATCTGCACTAGAAAATAGTAAGAACTCTGATCTAGAGAAGAAAGAAGGGAGGATAGATGACTTATTAAGAGTAAGTAGCCACATCTCTTACCTTTACCCCACCCTAATTTTAAAAGTGTTTCCTATGTTTGTGTGTGTGTGTGTTGGGAAATGCATAAGGATGAGATTGAATAACTGGAAAAGTAAGAATTCTGATAAGTGGGAAACTGCTTCTTGCCATACCAAGTATAGGTCCTACAAGATCATTTGAAGAATTTCCATGCTTGATCTTTCAAGGAAAAAGAACTTTTATATATAGGAAGGGGGCAACTTACAGTCTGCATCAAAACTCCTAAAATCAGAGAATCCCATGTAAAATCTATCTCCTTAAAAAAGAGATAACTTCCAACCCATGACTGCAATGATTATATGAATAGGAAGTAACACAAATTCATCCATGACTCTAACAATTGAGAAATCTCCCTTCCATGGTGCTTTCTGCAGTCTTTGGCACTATACTTGATTAACTGTGGCACTTTCAGTTTTTCTCACACCTGCAAGTAGTTGGCTTACAGGTGACATTTTGTCTGGTGCTCACCTACTTAAAATTATTTTATCTTCAGGCAAACTGTGACTTGCGGCGGCAAATAGACGAACAACAAAAGATGCTTGAAAAGTATAAAGAACGGTTGAATAGATGTGTGACTATGAGCAAGAAGCTTCTTATAGAAAAGGTAAGTTGGCTTTCCAGTTTCACTCCCAGTCTTGCCTGCTTCTCCCTCCCATCAGATCTGCATGTTTTAATTTGAATTCGTAGCCTGCTATAACCTACATACTCGGGGCATAAACATACTTGAAATGAAAGAGACAAAAACGAATGTGCTAGCTTACCTGGGCCCCAGAAATGGTTTTTTGATCACATTTTTATGAGCATGTAAATCTATACTGAGGCAACCCATTTGTCCATCTCCGACCCAGTATCATCTAATATTGTGACTAGAGACTGAGCTGCAAAACTAGAAATCCTTGATTCAAATCTTGCCTGCACCATGAACTCAGTAAGTGGTCTTAGCCGTATCACTCAGCTCTGCAGCTGCAATATGGGAATAACAGTACTTCCTAACCTTACAAGATTTTTATAAGGACGATAGCAATATAATATATAGGAAGTATAATACATAGGAAGTATTACTCAGTTAGTATTTACACAATCAGAATGTTCTCTACAAATGCTAATTGGTGGTGGTATTTCCCTGATTTGGCAACAGTTCTTAAGGTCTCAGGTTATTGAATCTAGAACCTTCTCTGTCCAAAACGCATGTTTCACCTTTGAGCTATGGTCCTTCCCCTCATTTTGTTTATCTGAAGGTTCTTCTATGCTTTTGCCCCAAGATTAATTAGTACTGATTAGATTGATTAATCAGTTAAATCATCTAAAAATTATTTTACTGTTACCAAGATCCAAAAGCAGCCTGTTGTCTAAAGACGACAGTGTAGTTTGAGCTGTTGGTTTGTTTAAAATATGTGTATCCTACATTTTCCCCTCCTGCAGGGGAGGTGCTCAGGGCATCTTGCAATGTATCTATTTTATTTAGAGGTTTGGACCCCACCTTTCAATCAAAATGATCCCCCAGTAAAAATAGAAAACATCCCAGGATGCCCCTTACTTCTCTGGCCCCTTATTTCTCTGATGATGGGTCCAGACTGACCTTCTGTGCCATGGAAGAAGAAAATATTGCAGTGTAGAGAATCAGAATGTCCTTTGCAGTTCAGAATTGGCACCCAGATAACTTTTTTTACAGAGCCCTTGTGATCTGTCCTAAGTTTTGCAATAGAAAGGAAACAATAGAAGGAAACAAGCTAAAACCCTATCTTGACCTGCTCAGGTCAAGATAGATATATTGTATCTTCTTTACTCCTCTGCGTGCCAAGAAAAGAAATACTAGCTCGTGATTTGGATGACTGTGTGTGTGTGGTCTTTTTCCATTTTGCAGGAAAGTTAAGCCACATGTCAATAACCTGATCTGGGTTCCAGTTGTGTACATAGCAGTTTGTATTCTGTACAGGTCTAGCAGGTCAACCCTTTGTTTGTGGAAATCGGCAATTTGCATTGCGGATGTTTCCATCATCACTTGCTGACCAGCAGTGTGGTGAGCCCCAGCTGATAGGCTTTACCCTTTCCTCCCTAGTCTAAGCAGGAAAAGATGGCATGCCGAGATAAGAGCATGCAGGATCGGTTGCGGCTGGGTCACTTTGCCACAGTGCGACATGGGGCCTCTTACACTGAGCAGTGGACAGACGGCTATGCTTTCCAAAATCTCATCAAGTAAGTAATTATCTCTTCTGCCTTCTTTCAAGGAAGAAAAGATTACTGGTAGCTCTTTGTTTTTCCTTCTCAAATTGCACGTAACCTATAATATTTTAATGTGGATGTATTTTTTTAAATAAAACTTGCTTGTATAGATTCAGTAGGTGGCATAGTACATATAAAAACAAGATAAGCTTACCAAAACTCAAATATTGCTTCATAAAACCATCACTTGCAAAACAAATTGGAGGCAGCGTTGGACCAGCAGTGGACATCTTAGAACAGTGGTTCTCAAGCTTTTTAGTCTTCAGAGCCCTTTATACTCTTGAAGAGAGTCTGAGAGCCCCACCAGCATATGTGTGGAGTCTCAGGGAGCCCCAGAGTGCCAGCACATTCATGGGGTGGAGTGGTGCAGCACAGAGCCCAACACTGAGTACTGGCAAAGAGCCAGAACAGGAGAGGAATGGGAGAGGAGAGCTGGAAGGAAGGAGGGAGATAGACCAGTTAACTGGGCAGTGGGCAGATGGCATCCACTTATGGTGTGCTTGTGGAGCCTATGAAGGGAGCCCCAGGGCTCTTGGGGCATACTTTGAGAAACACTGTCTTAGAGCAGGGCTTTCAAAACCCTGGCCCACAAGCTGAATCTGGTACATGTCCCTATCCTTCCCCTGGGTGAACAGGGCTTCCACTGGGGAGTTGCCATACTACACTGCCGATCGCCTTGAATTGTGCTGTGGCCAGCTGCTTCCGGGTTCAGTCGCCCCAGCAAGCGATGTTTGGAGGCTTGGGCTCCCCAGGCCACAGCACTGGAGGCTGGTAAGTGTTCCCATCCCCAGCAGCAGTGCGATTCTGGGGATCCAGCTGCTGCCTTCCCAGCCCCCTAAAGTGGTAGGGAGAAGTGCTTCCCTGGCTGGTAGTCACAGCCCACCAGTTTGGGAACCACTGCATTATGGAATTATTTTGCTCTTACGTTTGCCTGTAATGTCTGTTAGTATTTTTTGTAAGATCTGCATCTGGTCATTTCCAATGCCCAACCCATTCAATACTGTTTTTTCTATTTTTCCCACTCATCACCATAGGTTGTAACTTAGGTCAAAGAAAGAACTGCAAAAAACTAGAAACTTATTATTAAAGTTGAGGTTCTTGGGGTTCTTTGTTAGAAATCTGTTGCTCCTTTATATTTGTCTATGGAAACAGTTTTCCTCTGGCTCATCTATGCCTTCTAATGTATGCCTGGGTATCCTACTTTTGTTTAGACAGCAGGAGAGGATAAATTCCCAAAGGGAAGAGATAGAAAGGCAACGAAAAATGTTAGCAAAGCGGAAACCGCCTGCCATGGGGCAGGCCCCGCCAGCCAGCAATGAGCAGAAGCAGCGAAAGAACAAGACCAATGGAGCAGAAAATGAGACGTAAGTGGCACTAAAATTTCAGCCTCAAATTTTGCATCAGTGGGACTCCAAAATGTTGTGAAATTGCTGGAACTTTGTCACTCATCATAACATGAGTGGTGGCCTTTTAGAAAATATTGCTCTCAATACTGAGAGTTCATGGTTCAGATCTTAGTCATGGACTTGCTGCTTGTATTAGCCAAGTTGCTTGTGTGCTTCTCTCTCTCCCCCTCCCCCCAACTTGGGACAAGCAGTTTTGTCTGTATAAGGGCAATGGTGGATTCTGAGGACTTACAAGATAAAGGCAGAAAATAAATCCCTGGCTTCGGTTATTTTGCGTGACTATATTATACAATATGTGTTTAAAATTGAAATATATAGATATGGTCCGTATTGATAAATATATCATTTTCACTTTATTTTCATGCATATCAAAGCAAAAATACATTTGTCCCTATAAGACGACATGTACCTTGCAGTGCTGCTACTGAGCTGTGTGAACTAATGGTTTGACTTGGTTTCATATGTTTACTTACTAAATGTCTAACCTACTCATTAAAACTCAAAGCTACTTAGAGGTAAAATATTACAACAAGATCATGTTAAACACTAAACAACTGACAGCGTTAACCTGAATAGCTTCCACTATGTGAAGTTGGGAAGCCCCAAGGGAGAACAACAAAAACTAAAGGGAACTGGAATGGATCCCAGACCTGCCTATTTTTTCTTCCTTTGTCTCCCTCTGCTTTCAACAACTGAATCTTTGACCAGATTCTTTTGTGTACATAGGTTAACACTAGCTGAATATCATGAACAGGAGGAAATCTTCAAACTCCGGCTAGGTCATCTTAAAAAGGTAAAAGATTCTATTGCAGAATAGCTTCAAAGAAACACTGACTTCAGCTGCTTTCTGACCATCCCACCCATTCAGGTAGTTGGTTACAATTGTGTCTTCAACATCAGCCCCTGTTGCAGTCTTAACTTCCATGTATCTTGACATATTAGCCATTGTAGCCAGCTTTCTCCTTTAGAAGTGTAACTGTCTAAGCCTGAGGTTCTCAGACTGGGGCATCGCAATGCCCCAACCTGAGAAGCCCTGCCTCTCACCCCTGAAGAGGCGGGGGAAAGTAGCTATGCGATCTGCAGGATCACACTACTGCCAAGGCTGATGCGGTGGTTTTTTGCGGGGGCCTCTGCAGGGCTTCCCACTCTGCATGAGTAAAAAAGCAATCGGAAACCATTTCCAGTTTCGCAATCAAAAACTTGAACCTGCAGAGGGTAAGTTGTAAAACCCCTGATCAACCTGACAGCAGCACGATCCTGGGGATCACGTTACTGCCTTTGCCTCTCCCCCATAACAACTTTCCCCAGTTCCCAAACTCCTGACTAGTTTGGGAATTGTTGGTCTAAGCAATGGTTATCAAGCTTCCTTGATTCAGAGAACACTTTGGGTATCTGCTTGCTTGCCACTGAACTCGCACATAATGCAGAGGATTCTGTTACATGCTCTAGGGGACATACTCTGCTCATGTGGAACATTGGCCTGGTCTCTTGCATTTCATTGCAGAATTTCATAACCCCAAAATGTATCCTACAGGATAAGCAGGATCCCCTTGTGATGATACAATTACAGGCTGTAGTTCAATGGCAGAGCATCAGTTTGAAGGCCCCAAGTTTGCAGGCCCCAATTCTCATTATCTTAGCAGGCTCCAGCCTCTCCTAATTAGTGCTGGATATGGCGCTGGCCCTTCGGTCTCGCCGTTCCAGCACTGCTTAGGATTGAGCTCTGAGTTGGAGGCTGGCTGTGATCTGACATAAAATCAGCGTCTTATGCTTCTTTCAGTGGGATTAGCAAACTATCTTTCAGGCAAGCTTATCTGATGTTGGCATGAAGGAGGTTTCAATAAACTTCTTGAATCAGTTTGAAAACCATTGATTTAAGCAAGCTACTTCTCAAAAACCTTATCCATAGCATCTGGTCACTTTCAGTGCCCAAAGTCTTAGCCCAGTAGCAGTGAAAGAGACTAGGACTTTTCATGCTGTTCAGAAAGAGTTCTATTCTTGTACAGTCTATTGTGTATTTCTGTTCTACTGGCTAAAACTTCCCAAAGCACTCCAACTGCTTGTGCTGACCCATCAACTCCAAAAGAGGGCCTCAGGGTTCAACCTGAGGGCTATTCCACATGAAAAAAGCACATATAATAAACAGTAGGATGAAAGTTGTAGCCTCTATAGCTCTTGGTTCACAGTGAATGATCTCTAGAAAGGAAAAACTGACTCTTTAGGAGTTGGAAAGACAAAGCAATGGCTCCTTTTAAAACAAGTACACATTCCTGCAGCCTCTTGCAAATAGGCCCCCTCTGTCTAGATTCCTTACCAGGTTCACTTAATTTGAATTCAGCAATATAGCTGGTATAATGTTTCTCTTGATGCAGGAAGAAGCAGAGATCCAGGCAGAACTGGAGCGGTTAGAGAGGGTTAGAAATCTACATATCAGGGAATTGAAAAGGATACATAACGAAGATAACTCGCAGTGAGTATTAGTATTGGGTATGGCGGAGCTAAATAAATTTGCAAAAAGCTTATCAAGCTGCCAGACTGTCTTGTGGTAATGGAATGAGTGACACCTCTAAGTAGCAGGCCATTGGTTTTGAAGAAATCAAGAAGGGTCCTGTGTTAACAAGAGCCAAACTATATAATGCCTTGCTTGGGGGGGGGATTATTGCTTCACTTTATATTCCATCACCTTTTTAATCCCTAATTTAGAGGGGGCCTATTGCAGGATAATATAAAGAACCAAAAAACCCTCCCCCCTCCCCCAAAGGGCATACAATCTAAATTATGCTTGTTGTGTCGTCTACTCATGTAATGCTGTTGTATTATTGAACTATTCCTGTGATACTTAATTGAAATTTGAAACAAGCTGACCCTTTCTCTTATGCATCATTTCCATATGCTACTTGTGCCTGTTTGAAAGATGGGTCTTCCAGGAGATGCAACAAGCATACTTGCTTTTGCTCCCTGATACCTGCCTTCAAGTGGTATTTGAGCATTTGATGTGATCAGATGGCATCTCTACATCGTCCCTACTCCTTATAGTTTCCAATAGCCCCTTTTTGCTATTCATAAATCATACGGTGTTTGTAGCTTCCTCATGCATAAGTTCAAGCAGCTTTTAAAACTAGAAGTATCCAGAGAGATCACATTATAAATCACGCAAGTATGTAGGTGTGCACACATACTTTTCTTTGTGCCAAGAATTCATGCGAGAATCTGCAGGGTTTTTTCCTGGAAGGGGTATGTGTCACTTGACCCAGGAAGTGGTACCTGGTACCATGAATGTTTTCAAGGTTTAGTAATTTAACTTGGGATGTAATTTAATTTAAATTTAATTTAAAATGGGACATGGTGGCACTGCAGGTTAAACCGCTGAGCTGTTGAGCTTGCCGACTGGAAGGTTGGCAGTTCAAGACAATGCAACAGAGAAAGTTCCCGTCGCTTGTCCCAGCTCCTGCCAACCTAGCAGTTCGAAAGCACATTAAAATCCAAGTAGATAAATAGGTACCACTTCAGTGGGAAGGTAAATAGCGTTCCGTGTGCCTCGGCGTATAGTCATGCCGGCCACATGACCATGGAAACTGTCCTTGGACAATCGCCAGCTCTTCAGCTTAGAAATGGAGATGAGCACCGCCCCCTACAGTTGTAGGGGCACAATGGTCACAACTAGACCATTCAGTCATGGGGAAATTTAATTTAATTTTAATTTAACTTGCTCTTTCAAGAGAAACACAGGCCTCTAAGAGACAGGGCACATGGAAGAGTCAGAGAAAGCAAATGAGAGAATGGAGCACAAAACCATTGGTACCATAGCCTTTTTTGTGGTCTCTTAGCAAATAAACGATATCTTCGTTGTCTAATGTTTCAAAACTGATTGTGTAAACAGACTGACAAGCTTCAAATTATGCCTAGCAGCAAGCAGGTTTGCTGGTGAAACTGAGAAGTCATCTTGGCACATTGTCCTCTCTGACTTGAGGCAGTAATGGCCTTCATTTGCTAAGACACCTATTGTCCTGAGTACTTCAATGATAGACTTGACCAGATTATGGCTGTTGCATGGTTAAAACTTTTCTTCTCCTCTCCAGATTTAAAGACCATCCAACACTAAATGACAGATACTTGTTGCTACATCTCTTGGGCAGAGGGGGTTTTAGTGAGGTATATAAGGTAAGTTTAATCTTCTTTTTACTATGCTTTATTACCATTTTTTGACTTCTGCTTCAACTTTATCCCCTTGTCTATGAAGTATTCCTATGTATCTCACAAGGTGGTTGTAAGAACAAATAGAACCTGAGTGCAATGCCCCTGTAATGTTAAATATTTAACCGTTGCTGCTTATTTTGGAACCTTTTTATGACACTCTGGGTGTCTGCCAGAAAGTTCTCTGCACCTATGGAAAATGACAGTTCAGGTTGTTTTGACTTCGATAGGGGAGTGTTTCCTTCAGGAAGTTAGGTTTTAGGTTATGATACAGTTGTGGTATCTTCTTTGCAGTACTTTCAAGCGAGCAACTGACTAGCTCTCCTTCTTTTTCAGGCATTTGATTTAACAGAACAGAGATATGTAGCTGTAAAAATTCACCAATTAAATAAAAACTGGAGGGATGAAAAGAAAGAAAACTATCACAAGTAAGTGGCTGTGGATCTTCGCTTGCAAGATACAAGAGATGTAGGAGTAATGGTGTTCGCATGTTCTACAGACCCCCGCGGATACAGGGGACGCCTGTCCCCATGCCACCCTCAACGTGCTCATTAACATGTTTTTGAGACTTACCCCAGTGAAAATAATACTTGTATTTATATACCGCCTTTCTTAAGTCACCAGATTTCTCTAATGACTATAACTCAAGGCGGTTTACATAGGCAGACTTTATTTGTAAACCCAAAGGTTTTTACAATTATACAGAAACGAATTATACAGAATCTTACAAGAACTACACACATACAGATGGATCTTTCTGGATTTAGTCCTTCTTTCTGGCCACCTGTTTGTTTTCTGCTGGCTGATAAGCGTCTTCCCTGCTCCCACCAGAGAAGCAGCTGACTTTGGCACAACTCCCCCTCTCACAAGGCAGCTGAAGACAGCTCAGCTGCTAATCAGTCGCAATTTACAAGGTCTGCCGCTCACAGAGACTTCCGGTAGTCCCGAACTGGCGACCTTCAGATCTCCAGCTCATCTTCAGGCAAACAGAGGCATTAACTCTCTCGACTAAATCTTCTGCCCTTGTTTAATAATAAACAAGAAAAAGGACTTGTTTAATAGTGTTAATGGGAATAGTGATGCTCAGGCTGCTGGGAGATGCTTGAAAAAAACTAGATCAAAGTTAACAAGAAGCAGGGGCACATCTGCAGATAATTGAAACAGGTATGGGATAATTGCACAGGTATGGGATTTGCGGATAAGGGGGCCCACCTGTATTTGGTTTTTTTAAAGACTAACTTCTGAGTGGAAATGTGGTCAATGTATCAATGCAGAATTTGAAGGGAAGTTAAAACTGGCAGAAAAGCAGAATAAGAGCATAGTTTTCAGAGGTTATCTGTCACTTCTGGGAGGGACTCATTGCTTCATCTGCTTAAGCTCTTCACTGTTCTCAAGTCACAAATGAGGATACAGGTATTAGCAATACTACTTCATAAATTCTGTGCACCATATATTCTAAAACAACCTTATTTCTTTGATACCCGGGATATCACGATACCTGGGAGCCTGGCCCTTCCAGACTGCCCCCAGGGGTCATGGGATGATGTTCCCTCCTCGCCACCAGCAACCTCCCATGGCCCAGGAGGCATTACCATAGCCCGCCAGTAGTGTAGCCCAGCGTCAAGACTGGATTCAGCTAACCCCTGCTCCCAGCACATGAGGAACACCATGGAGTAAAATGTAATGATTTATTAAAACTACAGATTACAGCATAGAGGCTTAATAAGGCCTTTCAAAAGCATGGCCTAACTACATGATGCTTAATGCAAAATAAAGCATCTATCTCCTGGTCTAATTACATTCTACCTATCACTCACCCAGCAAAGGACAGAACCAGGTGGGATGAGGGCAAGATGGTCTCTCCTCCCAAGCCTCAAAAGTCTGAGTTTTTGTTCTTATGTTCCCCCCCCCCCCGTGCCTTCCCAGCCCCGCCTTGTCAGCCAGAGGCAAAACAGCTCCTGATACAAAGAAGATGGGAGTTTTCCTGCTAGAGAGCCCTCTATCTCACCCCGGCCGTTGAGCCAGACACAACAGCCTCCAGGGGAAAATTTTCTCACTGCCAGGGTCACGGGGTGGGGTGGGGAAAGACAGGCACGGGCCTCGAAAGGGAGCCGAGCCAGCCTGTTTCCCTGCTGTTCATGACAATCAGATCATCTTCTACAAGAAGATCCGTGTAATTATTCTGCAGTTCAGGTTGCAAGGACAGCACCTAGAGAGGTGTTTGGTGTTGACCCATGACTGTGAAGCTCCTTTCTTTTGGATACAAGCCTGAGCTTTTCTTGGAAATATTAGGAGATGCGTCCTTCTAGTTAGTAGTAGGAATGGCTTTGGGTGATCAAAACGAATGTTTCAAATGCCTGAGATTTTACTAAAAAGTTGCCTTTTAGTCATTACTTACCCTAAGCTGTAAAGAGATACAAGAGAGTTAGACATTGAAGTAAATAAAGAATCCTGCCTTGTTCTTTCAGACATGCATGTAGAGAATACAGAATCCATAAAGAGCTAGATCATCCTCGCATAGTTAAGCTGTATGACTACTTCTCGCTGGATACTGACTCGTAAGTGCTTCGCCTTTGCAAATTGTTCTGTGGGAGAAAGTCCTCAAATGGGCTAAAGCCACTGGGGCATCCTTGGAACTCTTCTGGTTAAGGGGAGCAGGAGGACTGATGGACAGAAGACCTTCTGTTGTAGAGATTCAAAACAAAATGAGCTTAGTTGTTATTCCACATGTGTTAATCCAGAGTAATGACTACTCCCTAAATTCATTTTTCCCCATCATGGTGGAATGGGGTTCCATACAGTAAAGAATTGAAAGGGTGGGTTATTTCAAATTTAACGAATACATACAAATGATTGTGAAGAAAGTGATCTATTTTTATAAATCACTCTCCAGTTGCGGCTACAAATCTGTCAGGGATGGAAGGGCAGAAAACTTTGAAACTATAAAGATTGTAAGCTGTTACGTTTGACTTCGCTTCCTCCAGGTTTTGCACGGTGTTAGAATACTGTGAGGGGAATGATCTGGATTTCTACCTTAAACAGCATAAATTAATGACCGAAAAAGAAGCCCGGTCTATAATCATGCAGATTGTGAATGCATTAAAATATTTAAATGAAATCAAGCCGCCCATTATTCACTACGATCTTAAACCAGGTACGTTCATAGTGGGCACAGTACTACACAGGGTGGGAAGGGAAGGGCACTGTGTATTCCTCAACTTTGCTCGGCTGTAATCTTATGACAATTTCCGTCACAAGAATTGCAGCCTTCCCTGCATGTATAACAAGAAGTTTCCGTTCTCATTAATTGTATGCAAAAACCTTTCACAGTCTCTATTTAAATATGTTCACACCTTTTACCCTTCAACTGTTAGGTTGTAAGTTCCTTATGCTAAGAACCATTTTTCGTTTGCTTATAAATTCTGCAAAGCAGCATACATGCTGCTGGTATTAAATTAAAACAGGCATTTGCAAGCAGATCAATAATACTTAACAGTTAAATACTTGATAGTTACACTTTCTAAGTAGGCTAAAAACTTTATGCATATTGTGTTGCTGAAATCATAACATTTCTGTAAGAAAAGTAATTTACCCCCATATTGCAGCTGGAGAATTGAGGCTGAGAAGAAGTTCCTTGTCTCAAGCTGCTTAGAGGGTTCAAATTTGCTTCTAAAACAAACTAGGGAAGCTTAGTTTTTGCAGCTCAGTTTCTTAGCCACAACAGTGCACCTGGCTCTCTAGCAACTCTTTGCTTTATTTTTACACTCATCTTTTTCATTGGCTTGACTTACTTGCATCAGTCATCTGAAGTTGTTACCTGATTTGATGTACAGTGGGGCCACAATAACTGCATATTCAGGACTCACAGATTTAAGAATCTACAGGTTCCAAACCTGGGGGGTCCATCTCACCTGGACCCTCCAAAGGTGACTGTTCCAGGCAGTCCTTAGAAAACCCTGAGCAGAAAACTCTGAGCTGGGCAGGCCTTAGAAAACCCTCCAGAGGTGACTGGAGCCCAGCTCCGGTCACCTTTGGAGGGCAGGGTGGCCCAAATTCACAGGTTTCAGCATCCAGGGGAGTTCCCGGAACAGAACCCCTGTGGAAAACAAGGGTCTACTGTGGTACTATTTTAATTCTTGCACTCTGTTTATGGCATGTTGTTGTATAAGTGAAATGAGTTTGATGGGTTAGAGAGAGGAATAAAGGTTGGAAGTGGTTGTAAGACATGAAATAAGATCTGGCAACCTTTTGATCTTTTTTGCAAAGTCGCTCCAAGGGAAATCCACCTTCATTTCTCCTCATTTTAACCTCCTGTCTTCTATTGCAACCGACTAAATTTAGGGAGACGGGAGTGGGATGAGCCAGCTGAGATACATTTATCATGTTAAACATCACAGAAGCTGCTTGAACTCTTCTACAGTTTCAGAAAGTGAGATCCAAACAACACATTGGAATAAGACAACATTTTGTCAATAGGTTCAGAATAAATGCATAGAGAGTGTCTATGCATTCTTGCTTGGACCAACTTGCTGCTCTTCTTCTAATATGCAACAGGCGTTTTCACCCCTGAAAGTGTTTTTCCTTCCTCCAGGTAACATTCTCTTGGTGAATGGTACTGCATGTGGTGAGATTAAGATAACTGACTTTGGCCTCTCCAAGATCATGGATGATGACAGTTACAACTCTGTGGATGGCATGGAGCTAACATCCCAAGGGGCAGGCACTTACTGGTAAGTACCACAATCTTTTTCTTGCACTGGCAAGAAATCCCATAATATTGAGTCTAGAAAGAATGCCAAAAGCATTATTATTTAGCAGCCTTTTCTATCCTGAAAGCAAATTTATTTTCAGAAAACAAAACACAATTGGAATAAAACACTTACTTAAAAAAGGGTTTTGAAGAGAACACTGCATTAAATAATGCAGTTATCCAGCAGATCCAAAACATCTGAGGTGCTTTTCTTCCCTTGACACCCCCTTAATAAAATCCCAGTTGTGAAGATCGGGAGCAGGTGAGAAGCACTCATCATGCAAGGGGGAATAGTACAATGCATGGAATAGCTGAGACGAACCCAGATCAACTGAATCAGCCAAGCCATACTTTACAGGGGAAGTAGGCTTCCTCCAGTCTGGCCTGAATATAATTTTCGCAGGAAAACTTAGGCAGACTTGCTGACTACCATGATTGGTAATACGAGCTCATTAGCTGATGATTTCTCTCTTTCCTCAGGTATCTGCCACCTGAATGTTTTGTGGTTGGAAAAGAACCTCCAAAGATTTCAAATAAAGTTGATGTCTGGTCAGTGGGAGTCATCTTCTACCAGTGCCTCTATGGCAGAAAGGTGAGCAGTGTGATTCATCTGATTTAGGACCATTGAATCACAGAAGCTGTTAGCTTTATGTGGCCTTCCTGTGTGGTTACCATTCTTGAGACTCTTTTCTTCTTGCACATTTCTGGTCCTAATGGTTCTGGAGGAACTTTTCAAAATGCAGAAGCGGTCTTGTCAAGAGTGCCAGTACAGGGACTGGAGCCTGTGTCTGGCATGACTTGCTTGTGTCCTCCCATCATCTGACTCTAGCCATGCACCCACTAAAGGCTTTTTCTTAACTAGATTATGTCATATAACTTGAAGGGAGGGGGTCTGTCAGGAATTTGAAAGGGAGGGCTAGAGCAAGCGGAGAGGGTGGAAACCATACACGGTGAATCAATGTCACCAGAACCTGAAAAGCTGATCATTTACTGGCTTTCTGGGAACCCAATTAGATTATTCTTGACACATGGGTAATGATCGCACAGCATGCAGTTTCCTTGGCATGTACACCCCTCAGTTTCCACTTTGCTCCCCACAGCCCTTGTTCAGCTCTGTAAGAGCTCTTCATCCTTCTTTTCAGCCTTTTGGCCATAACCAGTCGCAACAAGATATTCTGCAGGAGAACACAATCCTTAAAGCAACAGAGGTGCAGTTTCCTCCAAAGCCAGTGGTAACACCAGAAGCAAAGGTAAGCAAGAACTTATACTAGGCGCAGGCAAGGAAACATGGAGGAATCCAGTGTCAATCTGTACTTGGCTTAGATGTTGTACTTCTTGCTTTACTGGAAGCGGCATCCAGTGAACAGTAGTGACTCCCAGCTACCACTGGAGGGAGGACTTGTAGGAGCTTCCAATTTTCATGTGAGAGCTGAGGGAAAACTGTCCTTCTGTTTCTCCTACTTCTGCAGAGGTTGTAGGGCTGCTCATGGAGCCTTGGACTTTGAGACAATTATAGAGTTGTTCTCAACAAAACTTTTCAGCTTTCCCTTCCTATACTGCTTTAATTTGGAACCTGGAATTTTTTTTCCTTGTTTGTTTTGGCTGCTTTTCCATTGAGCTGGAATAATATTCTTGTTGCATGTAGCAAAAGGTGCAGGCTGACAAAGGACTCTGGCAATTGGCCAATCCAAGCCCTGCACTCCTCAGCACTGTGCACCTGTTTCTCTCCAGCAACCCTCCAGCTCACCTCTTACCAGCAAGCGGAACCTTTGTGTCTTTCACCTGCCAGCTTTGGACTTGGCACCTCCTTAGCATTAATTGGCCATTCGTTCTCTGAAGCAGCACAACCCTCTGCAGTTGGCAGTCTCTCTCTGTTGTTGTTGCTACTGCTGTGGATTCACTCCAGCAGATTTGCTGATACAGATTCTCCACTGCAGGAGGAGAATAACTTGGGCTGGGTCACAGCTCCATGGTGAGTGAAAGATGTGCAGGAGGACATTATTAGTCCAGGCCAGGCATTCAGAGGCATTTATGTGCTCTATGCTTCAGAGAAACGGCTCTGGTGGTTTCAGGCAACCATCTTATTAGCTTGTACAAATGATAGAGCATTGGATCCTAGAAACAATTCAAAATTTATTCTTCAGAACTAACCTCTCTGACATTTTCCTCCTGATAAGAGACTCTCAAAGTACCCACAGATTTGTAGCTTCAGATCTCTGCTCATATATGGGTGTTGCCAGTTCAGTTTCAAGGCTCTCCCCATCTGCCTGGTCTCAGTAACCAGGATGTGATGACAAGGTCCTCCTCAACTGATCTTACTATAGTAGCAACAGAACAACCTTAGCCCTCTTACAAATACGTGTCCCTAATCAGTATCAAACAGAAAATTTATCCAACTGCTGCAGCAGCTTGCTTGTCTGAGTGATGTCGTCAATGCAGTCAAGGGACTAGAATTTCTAGTCAGATGGAGATGCTTCAACACCCAAAATGAGGTCTGAATCCCAGGCGCTGGGATTTTATAGTGGCCTTCATGGGCACCGTACTCCAGGCAAAATTTCATTCCAATGCTGTGGTTACTCTACCAATGTGATGCAAGAATATTGCCATCCTGCCAGTGGTTCCTTTGGTCCTTCCAATTATGGACCAACTCTCTATTTGTCACCCCTTTCAGATTAATCTCTGTGTTGCTGACAGCAAACACTAGTCTGAGTAGGTGAGCTCATTTGCAGGGTTGGTAGTGCAAACAGAATCCATTTGCTACTGTAGCATTCTCCTGGAACTGCAGGCACTTCACTCAGCACTCCCAACCTTTGAAAACATTCTTTTTAATCAGCACATCTTGGTACATGCAGGCAGTAGAACAGCAAAGCTCCTACAAATCACTGAGGAGTTGAGGTCACACAGTTTTCATTCAGAAGCCTCTAATCAATTTCCTATCCTCTGTCAGGACAGAATAGGTCTATGAGGGTTCACACTATTCAGACAAATTAGCTCATTTGCCAACACATCGATTCAGAGCAGTGGGGTCTTCACTCCCAAGGTATTTCCCAGAATGATGGGCAGATAGATTTTCTGCTGGTTGATCTCTTCTCATTACCATCTTAACTGCAAGATCAGTTAGTTTTTTATTCCAGATTCAGATACAGTACTGCCAAGGCAAGATGTCTTCCTCATCTATTTCTGGTCAGGGATTTTTTTTGGCATTATTGTCCAATCTTTGAATGGAAAGTCTGGTAAAAGTTAGGGGAACTCCTATTTATAACTTTGTATGTGGAAGTCTGGCTCCCAGACTTCATCGGGATGGATAGTAAAAGGTTCTTGGAGACTGCCCATCCATCCAGATCTGCTCTTCCAGGATTCAGAGAGTCTACCACTCTATATGGAAATTAAAAGGTTCATCCTAACCAGATTTGAGTATAGTACAACTGTAAAGTAGTTGACAGATGATATGCTTATTTAGACGGCATCTACTCAGAAAAAGTATAACCCTACCCTAGAAAACCTGAGTCTAGTGTGAGGGCAAGAATATTCAATCCACCAAGGCTAAAGTTCTTGGCAGATCTCACAGACCTCAAGCTTAATGTGTTGAAGCAGCAGGTGCCAGCCATTATCTCTGCCTCCCTGCCTAGACATACATCCCCATTTAACAGTTCCTCAGATGCCCATATCTTGTCACACCCTCTTCCATTTCCCCAACTTCGTCTTGATGTTGAGCTTTTTTCATCGAGGTTCCCTTTGAGTGCATTCATAAAGTCTTGTTTTCCAACTCTGTGTGGTGGTGTTGCTGTGAGGTTTGCAAAGTGGGTGTCATGGGGGGCTCTATTTATTAATGTTGTTTTTGTAAACATAGTTTTGCGGGTCAATTCAAAATTCATTTTAAAGGGTCATTATTTTCACTGTTAAAAGTTTTTTTGTCCTTTTTTTTTTTTTTTTTTTTTGCCTGTACCCTTCTCATTGTAGAGAGGAGTTGTGGCACCCTGTAGGACTCTTTGCCCACCTAACTTGTATTTTCTAGTACTGACAGCAAGCACTTGGATTCTTTCTTGGTAAGAAAGCAACATTGATAAAAAGATTTCCCCTTCTGTTTTTAAGTTAAATGGTCAAGGGACTGAACCATTTGGGTTTATTGATCCCTGCAGGATTACACTCCTGCAGATGTTCTGGACAATGTCAGAAGAACAGTGACCACAGTGGCATTCTGTAGCACTGATCCACTGTTTGATCTTCGTTGGGCTACTACTTTTAAAAGGAGGCATTAAGATGTGCAGTGGTAGAAACTCAGCCCTCTTGGGTTGATTAGATCACTGCTGTGTTTTCCTCTTGTCAGATAATGGAACAATGGACTTGCTGTAAAAGTTTTTTCTGCTTGGGCAGAGCATTACATCCAGATCAATCCTATATAAGGCATGCATTTTCACCTATAAAATGTCTTTCACTATTCCATCAGCTAGAACCTTGGCATGATCTGTCTGTCCCTTTTTTCCTCATTGTGACAGTTGCATTTTCAGTTGTGGAGAATGTATTTCCTCAGCTGCAATATTTCTGAGAAAATGCACCTCTTCCCCCCCCCCCCCAACCATCCAGTGTTTGCTGCCACTGGTGGACTGGCTGGATGTCATGAGCTAAGAAGAAGGATTTGTCATGCTATGCTCACTGTGTTCCATTCTGTAATCTTCTGGTCAGTTTCCTATGAATTCTTGTCCACTCAGTTTCTCTCAGAACCTATGTATTGGCACTGTAGCCATCAGGAAAATATGGAACCTGCCACCAGGATAATGCAGCATCAGAAATGTGGCTGGCAAACAGTACAGAAGAGGAAGTTGAAATATTTGGCAACTGGAAAGTTGCACTGGACCTTGGCGCTCCTCAGCTGAAAAGAGCGAAGAGGCAGCCACGGCTCCTCCTGCCCTTTCCCTCCATAGTCCTGTTGTCTGCTCCTCTCTACATCTGCTGTACAGCATACTTAAAGACCTCACTGCAACCAGTGAGAGACTGGGCAATAGGATGATGGGGGGAAAGAGTGGAGGAGCTTCAGCTATGTCTTCTATCGTTGCAGCCGCAAATTTAAAGGACTACGGTTAGTGTTGGGGCTCTCAGGTGGCTGGTTTGGGAATACTGTTCAAGAAACAGGCAGTCTCAAGAAGCCAGGAAGGGATTTACCTAAGTAAGCACTTGTCTATCCTAACACTTTATTGTTTGGGGTTGGTTTGGCCTGTTCCTGCTAGGACTGACTTCTGATGCCAACTTTTATCATTTTTTTCTTCCTTGTGATCGTCTTTCAGGCGTTTATCAGACGCTGCCTGGCATACAGGAAGGAGGATCGGATAGATGTCCAGCAGTTGGCGTGTGACCCTTACTTGCTTCCTCATATCCGCAAATCCGTATCAACAAGCAGCCCAGCTGGGGCTGCTGTCGCCTCAACCTCTGGATCCTCTAATAACAGCTCTTCAAACTGAGCAGGAACAATAGGTCTGAATAAATAACCGGAACAGCAGAAAGAAACGGAGAGTGAGAGACGTTTTGAGAAGCGGTCTTGGGATTGACGAGGAATCCACAAAATGGCCTCAAGAAACCAGTATCAGATGCTTTGTTTTTCTCTTGCATTCTTGTCCCATCCATAGAACAAGGCATCGTCGATTCTTGACAAGGATCTGTGGCAACTTAAGCCAAGCGACATGGCCAAGGAAGAAGTGATTGGTTGGTCTCATGCTGAACGACTGCAAAGGCACTAACCGCTGTGGGCGGTGGAGGGGAAAGACAGTTCCATGTACTGTGAACCTCCAAACATCACGGACCCAGGGTGAGGATCCATGACGCAGAGCGCGTATGCTTTGTGTGGAGAATTGCAGACTGCGGGGGCAGGGTTGGGGAAGAGGCTGGACTTAGTCCACTGTCAATATTTAAAAATACATTCTTTGCTTTTAAATACAGTTTAGGCGACATCTTTTTGGAGGAAAGCAGAAGAAACCGCAGAGCTCAATGCAGTGAGGTTCCACTGGGGGATTGGCGTAGGACTCTGTGCCCTTTAAAAGGGAGCCAAGTATCCTGCCTGTTGACAGCACTAGCATTAGTGTCTTATCCCAAATAATTTCAATTTTTTAGTAACAATTTTATTGAATTTTTTTTCTGGTTATAAGGTGAACTAACTAGCAAGTCAGTGTGGCAGCCACCCCCTTTTTTAGTCTGGCCTCTGGTTCTGGGAGGGGAAGAGTGCATCATGGCTTAGATATTACATTCTAGCTGTGAGCACTGATTTCTTTCTTCCACCACTACCCCTAAAGAAGTTGCTCCTTGGCAGGCACTTGACGGTTATCCACTTTCAGAATAAGTTTTGGTTTCTTTTGAAGAAAAAAAGTAGGTTCGCTTTCTTCATATGGTTCTGATCCATCCAGTGGAGTCTCTTATGGATTATGGTGTTCACTTAACGCCCACACACAAGGATGCTGGCTCTGGAAAAACTGTCATCAAAGCACCTTCCTTCCCTCTCCTCTTTCCCTGCACCTTTCTAACTTCTTTGCACGGTCTCTGATGCCTCAGTTGTAGTAACAGCCTGAAGGAAACCCACCCTCAAGGATAGGCTCACTTTTTGAACTTAATTTTTAAAGTTCAATGGCTTCATCCATTAGAGGTTTGGGTTTATACCACACTAGCCTTTCTTTTTTCTCCCCGCTTTAAGAAGAACGTTAAAACCAAAGAAGAATCCAGGTGCTTGAAACTTGTGGCTGGATGCTATTCCTGCGTGTGGCCAAAATATTGTTTGCAGAAAACAATTCAAGCAGGTATCCTGGCCGGGGCTTCAGTTCTGCATCCACAACTGGTCTTTCTTGACTCTCCCTCCTTAGCTTTGTTCAGTGGAAGCAGCAAAGGCAAGAGGGACCAAGTAGTAATGAGATTTAAGGAAACTAGAAAAGGAGCAGCGCTGGGGAATAGATTATACATGTTCACCTCCTAGCTACTGCTGCAGATCAGGCAGCTAGAACCTAAATATTTTGTGAGTATGCCTACGGTGTCGCTTCTCTAATTGACTCAAACAGCCAGGAAAGGTGTTCTGTTTGGCCAGAAGGCAATTCTTGTTTAAATAGTATTAAAAGAGTGCACAGGAAAGCAAGGAAAACTGACATGCCATGATGATGGATGGAGGGGGGGGGTCCTATGAAAACATTCGCTAGGGTTGCTTTTTTAAATAAAATCCCATCCCGAACAGGTGCCATGAATCCACTTTTTGGGGGTGGGGGGATTTCCCCCCATGGGTTTGTTCCCTGCCTTAGAACCAGAGGGGCACTTTTTGAAAAAACAAAAACAAATTGCAAGTCTTGCTGCTTCCTCTGGAACAACTACTATTGTAGCCCTCTCTAGTTGGCAGAATCTGATTTAAGCTAGGGATATGGCATGACAGTGTGTTCTCCATGTTCATCTTGGCTTCTGGTATTCACCACTTTCCCCCCCCCCAGTTGTTTTTTTGACTCTGAACATGTATGGAAGCATTAAATGTGCAGTTAAACACTTTCTTTTCTCTCCCCCATCTCTGTCCCCTTTTCTGGTCTTGGAAGAGAACCAGCACTTGTGTGTGGGTGTGTTCCTCTTTGAACTTCTTTAATCCTAGGGCTCCTTAATCCTTAACTTTTTTTTTTTAATCAAAATGCAGCTCGGAGCCATACCTGAATGAGCAAAATATGGAGGCAGGTTTTGCAGTAGCTAAGGCAAAATATTAGGGATGAAAACTCTGGCCCCTGATTTCAGCCATTCGGTGGCAGGGGTAAATCTTGTTTTTGGGCAATTGAAGATATAAAACAGACTGTCCTTGTTGAATGCTCAGACATAACAGCCGTTGTTTTTCCATCTTTAGTATTAGCCCAAAGCACATTTTTGCCTTTAACAGGTTAAAATTTACATCTGCCAGTTTGTCTGGCGAATCCTTGATAATCTATCGAGAATGCTATTCCAAAGGAGACATTTTAAAGTCTCATGTCTTTAAAATTCCCGCTTGGCTTAAGGCCATAGATTTGTTCAGGTTGTGTTTTTTTGTTTTTTTTCCATGGACAGGGCTGTGTGATATGTAGATTCCTGCTACTTGGTGCCAGGGCAGGACCCCCCTCCCCCACCCAAGGGCTCTGCTTTCTCATGGCATTCATCAGTGAAGCAGGTCAGGCTCTGGATAAGAAATGAAAACTGTGACTCTCCCCACCCCTTCTCTTTTTTTAAAACTGTTGCTGAAATTTGATTTTATTTCAAGTAACTAAACCTTTTTATTGCCACACCATTCATTTTACTGAAAGAAAAGAAGAAAAGTGTATGGATTTGTAACTTGAAACTAGGCCAGACTGTTTTGGCTTTGCCCAACAGATGAAAATATGGATATTAAACAAGTTTTAAGAAACTGAACATTGTTCCTCCTTTATATTTAAACTGTTGATGGGTGCTTGTGGTCGTAGTGGGGGAAAAGGTAAGGGGGGCATCTAAGCCAAATGTAGCACATCATTTGCTATAAAGGGACAAATTGAGTAAAGTGCTTATTGATGCCCACACAATCACTGTTGGGAAGAGATGTATCGCCCATATGTAACAGGGAACAACTATGGCTTCCATAAGGGTAAGTCTTGCCTTGCAAATCTTTCCGAGTCTTGAAAAGCTCAACTGGCATGTGGATGGACTAGTTGATGTTGTATCTAGACTTTCAGAATGCATTTAACAATGGCTCCTGAGAACTCCACTGTCAGGAAAAAAACAGTGATTTAGGAAAAGTCAGTTGCAGATTACAAGCCATTTTTGAGTGTCTGTGACCTTTGGGGTTCTCTGGATGCCAAGTGCAGTGGAGTGGCAACAGGACATGGGTTTGTTGGATGCTCTCAGAAACATCTGGTGAACCGCTATGAGATACAGGAAGCAGGACTAGATGGGCTCTTGGCTTGATCCAGTAGAACTATTATGTTTTAATCAGAGAGCCAGAATTTTAACAGTTTCTATTGACTCCATTGTGTTTGTAATTAGGAGTAGGGCAGCAAGCTTCTAAGTGGCTTCTAAGCAAGCTTCTACGAATTCTGTGAAAAATATGGAAAAATAAGCCTGGAATACAAGTGAGGCATCACTCATGCGCAAATATAGGCCTGTGTATCCCAAGGAGAGAATTTGGACGAAATCCACCATTCCGAAAAGACTACTGGTGATTTTTCAAGCACATACGTTTTAAAAGATGGACTGGCAGAGGTGGGACTGGGCAGGGTTTGTAGTAGTTGGAGATGGAAACAACTCCTTTAAAAATTTTGCTTTACCATTATGCAAGTATAGACTTGTTTGCTTAACTTGCATAATTTAAGCAGGTCTTGAAATTTTGTGTTGCCTTGGTACAGAATTTAGGTTATCTTAACCCTGAATTTTTTGTTCTTGTCGGAGCACTTACAGCCAGGTTTACATGTTTCAAAAAGACCACTTGTGTAATCATCACTAATGTGATGTTATAAAGCTGTGCGTGAATATACACTTATATGAACTGTGTATCATAACTCTTTAAGGCCACATTTGGTTTTTTGTGCATTAGTCAACTTCCTCGGTTTCATTAAAACAAAAAAGCAAATTTCTAACCTTCCTGATATGAAGATATTAGGAAGTATATAGGCAAAGTTCCTTGCCCCTTTGCTATGATTAGCAGAGCTATAGCTAAAAATACACAAGGATTTTTTTTAATATGCAAAATAGGACCTATTCAGACTTGCTCAGGTTTTTAAATTTGGTTTTTCTTGCATTGCCTGGGTGCAAAATTATGTGTTCAACCTTATATATGATGATGCAGAAGAAAAATATTGGCAATAGCCCTGAGCAAAACATTTCCATTGCTATCATCTTTGACAACATAATTTTGTCAAAGTTTGATTTTGACAGTTTGGGATTTTGTGCAAGTTAAAGACCCAGTGTTCTGATTTTCCATATACTGCAAAACTGCAACTTTTTATTCACTCACAAAAAGGGGGGGCTATTGTGAATCTACACAAAGCACAGTGGATTATCTTGAGCCAAAGCACCCATTGGTCATCCTAAATTTTGAATTTGATCCCTGGAAAAAAAATCCCTGTTTAGATTCTTCTGTCTGTCACTAGAGGGCAGACTGAACACAAATACTGTATTTAAGCCTGTAAATTCAAAAGTGTGAACCAGGGTATATGCTGCTCTATTTCTGCATGATTAATTGTTCTGGCCTGATCTCTTTCCAGTCAGCCTCCTCTGCTAGTGTGGAATTTGTCCCATGTCTGCATTCAGTATGACTGGGATATACAATCACTCCAAATACAAAGATGCAGCAGTTTAAAGGCTGCCTACTGTCTGTATCATACTAATTGTTCTGGGATTGCCTCATTCCAATTGACCAAGGGAGTAAGTCATAAAGAGAAACAGGATGAACTTCTCTGAGGGCAGATACTGCTCATTCTTACACTTGAAAAGTAATATTTGTAAAGCGTAATAGACTCTGGGATAAGGACAGTGGCGTAGCTACCTGTGGGGTGGGGGTGCAGTGCCCCAGGTGCCATCTTCAGGGGGTGTAACCACTGAACCCCAAATTCTGAAAATTGCGGGTTTATGGAATAATATGGTCCTGCTGTACACCATTGGATGTGGAATTCCACTCTGAATTCAATGAAAAAACCAGAGTGTAATATATTCTATCAAAAGTTATGGCCAAAAAAGTAGAAACTGAAAATAAAACTTCTTTTAAAATCACAGTTCTATCAAAAGGTATGACCAAAAAAAACAAAAAAAAGCCACTTTTAATGTAAAAATCAGTTTGTTAAAATCGTGGTTTTATGGAATAATGCTATCATGTTGCATACCGTTTGATGCAGAATTTCCTGAAACAAACCTGTGTGTAATATCTTCATTCTAGCAAATGTTATAGCCAAAAAAACACACACAGCACACCAAAAGTACAACTGTTTTATGCAGGGGTGTCAAATATACAGCCCTCAGACCTGCATAAGGAGTCCACAAATGAGGCCCTCAGAATCTGTAGCACCCCCACCCCCGTGTTGCTTGCCTTGTTCTCTAGCCTCCATTAGCAAGCAAGCAAGCAGCTCCAGCAGCAAAATGGTCATTTAGGCCAGCAGGGGGAGCTGAGAGTGGGAAATGAAGCTCCCCCCAGCAAAGACACAGAGGAAGGCCAGTGCATAAAGCAGTTAAGCACTGCTGGGAGTGGAGCTTTCATGGAAAGGGGTTACTTCAAGTATAAGTCAATCTCATGGATAAGTCGAGGGCAAGTTCTAAACCAAAAATAATAGAATTTGCTATGACTCGTGCATAAGTCAAGGGTGACACTTAGGGGGCGGGTATGAAATTCTTTGAAAATGACTTACCAGTAATTGTTCTGAGGCAGCAACAGGAAGCCAACCAAAAAAGGAGCTATTTCACATTCTTCTGAGGCAGCACAGAAATGGAACTATTCTCCAAACAGGAAGGGAGAGAGATGAAGGTGCTTATTGGAGTTCTAGGTTTTGTGAGGAATACAGCACAGCATCTCCATAGCAGCAGCCTTCATAATGACTACAATTCCCAAAACCACCTTCACCTCCCTTCCTGTTTGGAGAAGAAGGAAAATGGCTACTGTTTTTTTTTTTTGCTTGCTGTCTGTTGGTCCCCAAGAACAATTACTGGTAAGTATAATTGCTCTGTTTTTTTCTAACCCCTCCCCAGCTTTCTGCTTCTTAGCCCAGCCCCTACCCAAGCTGCTGTCAAAACCTTTAACTGTATTGACCCAAGTATAAGTCGATCCATGTTTTCAGGGTCAATTTTCAGTCAACCTTTTAGATTTATACATGAGTAAACAGTTAGTTGACAGTAACTGTCAACTAAGCATGCATAGGACTGTTGCACTGATGTACTTTGGTGGTGATGGTGAGAATGGCTTGAAGATCTTTTTGTGAGAAAAGAGGAACATGCCAATTGGCTTAAAAAATTAACATTTGTTCCTGTTAGGAATATGAAATATCCTGGTCTCTCTGGAGGTGTTCAATTCCACCTACATTTGGTTGGCCCAGGCTTATTATGTTTCTTGTTTGAAAAATGGATTTGGTTTGTATTAAAAATGCTTGTTAGAGATTGTGATCCAAGACTAATATATTTCAGTGCCCTATCCTATCCAACTTCAGTGCTGATGCAGCCCCAAGGCATGAGAATATTTGTGCCCTTACCTTGAGGAGGCCTTTGTGACTGCCCCCACATTGCAGGATGCAGCACGTGCCCCACTGGTACAGCTGAATCACCTAACTTGGAGTTAGGCCAGCACAGATAGGCCAGCACAATTTGGTTGGCACAAGGGCTGCCATAAAGTAGGTTTGGATCACAGATGTGCACCATCCTCCCTCACTCAGAGTAGTCCAAAAGTGTTTTCCTTATGCCAGCCAAACCTTGTTAGCCTAACTGGTGGCCTAACGCCAGGTTAGGATTGCACTCTGGGTGACATCAACCCCAGTTGATGTCACTGGTGGGAAGTTTGGGTGGTGTTGCTCACTGGCTTAGATTACTTTTAAGGTGGATTCTAAATATGGTGGACTATAGTCTATCAGTGGTTATTAACCATGCTGGCTACATTGAACCTCCAGATGCAGGGGCAGCATGTCATTGAGTACTATGTGCAGAGGAGCAAAAGCAGGGGAGGATTCAGACATTCATCCATTGCATTCATCCATTCACTGCATTTATTTTCTGTCCATTATTATTATCAATTTCCTATCATGACTATTACTATCTCAGCCTCACCTTCTGTTGTGATGACCAAAAAGGTGCACACCACCATTAGCTCCTTAGAGGTATAAAATGTGAATTAATTAATTAATTAATTAATAGTTTTGCCATGGGGGGTGTAAAAAATTAAGTGGCCTCGGATGCAAAATGGCCTAGCTATGCCACTGGATAAGGATGCCTTTGCTATTGGAAATTTGGGCACCCTTGATCAAAGCACATCCACCCAATTTTTTTTATTGCATGTTTTTTCTCAAACTCTCAAAATATTTGGTGAGATGCATTATCTGGGTTGTAGTTAATATCTAAGAGCATCTTGCCGCCTTGGGTGCCTTCGGGCACAATAAGGCGGGGTAAAAATCCAATAATTAATAAATAAATAAATAAATCTTGGACGTTCACTAAGCACCAACAGAGTGCAAGCAGCTGTACACAAAAAACATGACATGGGCCTTTCCAAAGAGAATACTATCTGCATTAGCCCAAGCTTTGGGGTTGGAGAATCAGCATGGCTTCTGTAAGGCTAAGTCTTGCCTTGCGATCACTTGCTGAAACTCCATGTCACACGGCCAGGGGAGAGAACCACACTATGAAGGCGACATCTGGGACTGAGGATTCGGTCAAGCGCAGAATACTGTATCTTTGTAAAAACCCCATTGAAAAATGGTGGTTTAGACTAGCCTGCCCATGTAAGCCGCCTTGGGCATTTGCTTCAGCATGGGAAAGGCGGGGTATAAATTCTTCTAAATAAATACAGAAATAAATCTCTTAGAATTATTTGAAAAGACCAACCTGCAGGTGGATGTAGGTGAAACCATTTATATGATATACCTGGATTTTCAGAAGGTGTTTTACTCAGTCCCTCACTGAAGGCTCCTGTGAAAACTCCACAGTTAGGGAATAAGAGGGCAGGAACAAGTTGACAACCCGGGAAACAAAAGAGAGTTGGGTTTAAATGGCAATTTTCACAGTGGATTGAGGTGAAAAGCAATGTGCCCCACGGATTAGTAGCAACAGGATATATTGTCTTGACTACTTCCTGAGGCATCTGATGGGTCACTGTGAAAACAAGAAGCTGGGCCCTTGGCCTGATCCAGCAGGGCTAATGTTCCTATGTTAATGACAGTCATGCACAGTTACATATTTCTGTTAGATCAATTGTTGCTTAAATTTAACACAACTTTTCATCATAAGAATATAAGAAGAGCCCTACTGGATCAGGTCAAAGGCCCATCTAGTCCAGCTTCCTGTATCTCACAGTGGCCCACCAGGTGCCTAAGGGAGTTCAGTAGACAACAAGATGCTTGCATCCTGTGGCCACTCCCTTGCACGCGGCACTCTGAAGTAGCCTACTATTACTGTAAGGCGGTTGCACAACCCATCATGGCCTATAGCCCACAATGGACTTTTCCTCCAGAAATCCGTCCAATCCTTTTAAAGGTATCTAAACCAGATGCCATTACCACCTCATGTGGCAAAGAGTTCCATAGATTAATTACCTGCTAGATAAAAAAGTATTTCCTTTTACCTGTTTTAACAATACCAGAACCAGTGGACATCCACTGAAAACCCCAACACTCAATTTCAGTGGATGTCCCCTGGTTCTGGTATTGTGAGAGAGAGAAAAGAACATCTCTCTATCAACTCTATCCCTCCCATGTATAATTCTGTATGTTTTAATCATGTCCCCCCACAGGCGCCTTTTTTCCAAACTGAAGAGCCCCAAACGCTGCAGTCATTCTTCATAAGGGAGGTGCCCCAACCCTGTAATCATTTTTGTCGCTCTCTTCTGCACCTTTTCCAGCTCCTCTATGTCCTTTTTGAGATGTGGTGACCAGAACTGTACGCAATACTCGAGATATGGCCTTACCATCAATATGTACAATGGCATAATAATACTGGCTGTTTTATTCTCAACCCCTTTTTTAATTACCCCAAGCATGGAATCAGCCTTCTTAATTGCTGCTGCACACCGGGTCGACACCTTCATCGAGTTGTCCATCAACACCCCAAGATTTCTCTCCTGAGCTGTCACAGACAGCTCACAACCCATTAGCCTATAGGTGAAGTTTGGTGTTTTGCCCCAATATGCATCACTTTACTCTTGTCTATGTTGAAACACATCTGCCATTTTGCTGCCCATTCCAACTTGGAGAGATCCTTCTAGAGCTCTTCACAATCCCTTCTGGTCTTCACCACCCAGAAAAGATTTGTGTCATCCGCAAACTTGGCCACCTCGCTGCTTATGCCTGTCTCCAGGTCATTTATGAACAAGTTGAAAAGCACCGGCCTCAAGACGGATCCTTGGGGCACTCCGCTTTCTACCTCTCTCCATTGCGAGAATTGCCCATTGACCACCACTCTGTTTCCTGTCCCTCAACCAATTCTGAATCCATTAGAGAACCTGCCCTCTTATTTCGTGACTGTGAAGTTTCCTCAGCAGCCTTTGGTGGGGGACTGTGACAAACGCCTTCTGAAAATCCAGATATATTTTATTTTTATTTATTTATTAGTAGATTTGTACCCCGCCTTATTGTGCCCGAAGGCACCCAAGGCGGCAAGATATGTGATATCCACCGGTTCTCCCACATCCATGTGCCTGTTGACCTGTTCAAAGAATTCTAAAAGGTTAGTGAGACAAGACTTACCATTACAGAAACCATGCTGACTTTCCTTCAGCAACACTTGTTCTTCTACGTGTTTTAGGATTTTATATTTGATGAGGCTTTCCACCATTTTACCCGGAATTAGGTAAGACATTAGGCTGACCGACCTGTAGTTTCCAGGATCCGCCCTCCTCCCTTTTTTAAAGATTGGTGTGACTTCGGCTATCCTCCAATCCTCTGGCACCATGGCTGTTTTAAGGGACAAGTTGCATATTCTACTTAAGAGGTTGGCAACTTAATGCTTTACTTCCTTTCTAACTCTTGGGTGGATGCCATCTGGGCCTGGTGATTTATTTATATTTAATTTATCAATTTGATCTAAAACTTCTTTATTCACTATTATCTGACTTAATTCCTTCATTAGGAGAGGCTGTTCGGGTAGTGGTATCTGCCCAAGGTCTTCTGCAGTGAAGACGGATGACGAAAAAATTCATTTAATTTCTCTGCAATCTCCAAGTCCCCTTTTATCTCCTCTCTCCCTCCCTCACTGTCCCGTGAGCCAACCGCCTCTTTGGCAGGTTTCCTGCTTCTAACATATTTGAAGAAGCTTTTATTGTTCTCCTTTATATCGCTGGCCATGCGTTCCTCAAATTCTTTCTTGGCCTCCCGTATCACCCTCTTACATGTCTTCTGCCAGAGTTTGTTCTTTTTTATTCTCCTCATTTGGGCATGACTTCCATTTACAGAAGGAAGCTTCCTCGCTCTTTACAGCCTCTTTATTCGTCAGCCATGCAGGCACTCTCCTGGACCTAGTTGAGCCCTTCTTTCTTTGTGGTATACACTTCTGCTGGGCCTCTACTACTGTTATTTTAAAGAGTCTCCACATGGCCTGGAGAGACTGGACTCTTTTACCTTCCCTTTCTAAATTTCAATTTTGTCAGGTGAGTTCCAAGCAGAAATGCAACAGGCATGTTAGTGGGCTGCTGTTGGATAATCTTCAAAGTAAGTCTTCAAATGGTAAGTTTGAACAGGAGTTCAGCAAACTGTTGTCCCTCGGGAAGAAAGGATGAAGTTACATCTCTTAACCCTCTACTGATCTGCAATGCCTCAAAGCTATTGGATTTTGGCCAGCCAATAGCCATCTTGGCAATATGTCATCGCCTGATGGGTACCAGAAATTTCCACTCCAGTTTTGATCTTGGAAGATGGAAGTCATAAGCAAGAGAGAGGGTGTTGAAGTGAGTAGAAATAGATTCTGAGCACAGTGAAACTCTCAACCCCTGCCCATATATGCTATACCTAGGTGGTGACAAGGCTTCCTACTGTGTCTTGCTATTTTAAGTGGCTGCTAAATTACCTTCTAAATTAACCCATCTACTGCTTGGCTTTTAAGGGCCAGGCAGGTGAATTTGTCACTGTCGAAAAGAGCTCTTCCCTCCTCTCCAAATGTTACCCAGGCTGATCTTGTTCTTCCTTGGGTCATGTTACGGATGGACAAATGCATTCTTGACAAGTGCCTTTCCAGCAAAAGCATCAAGGAACAGACAAGGACTTTCCAATCCACACAGGCATTGGTTTTGCACAAGTTGTCAGTCCTGTACTGAAATTGTTCTACACTAGAACGTATAGCTTCCACATAGCCTTGAATCACTGTGATGTTGTTTTTCTCAAGTGGGTGACTTAACTGATTAATCAACCTAAACTTTAGTTGACTGATTGCTGGGTGTGTGTGTCCATTTTCAGCACAGAATTGAGCATAACATTGCTTAATTTTTTAAAATATTTTGTTCTTATGTTATGTAATGAGAGAAAATATTCAAGGTGAACATTTTGTTAACAATGGTTATTTTTGCTTATTAAATTAATAATATTAATTCATTTATTATTAAGCTTATTAAGCGTGCTTATTAAATTCAAAGTTCCTTTCAGAAAGGATACAGTGCTTACAGCATACAGTGCCTGGTGACGTGCAAATTTGTTCACCTGTTTTTTCACCTAACCAACTAGAAATTCTTGGATGGTATTTTCATATTCTTAAAAAAAAATGAATTCTTACCTGGGAATCCCCTGTTCTGGGAAGAGGAAGGGGGGATTTGTTACCAGATGGGAATGCCCCTCCCCCTTGAGAGGCAGGGCCAGACTTTGTTCAAAAACTCCTCCTCTTCCTGTGGGAAGGAAGGCATCCCAAGCCCAGTGCGAGTCTGCAAAGCTGGAACCCCGGAGCCTCCACATCGTGTGCCTCCCATGGCACTTGTCCAATAATACTAACAGAACGTAGAACTTAGAAAGAACCAGGTAATTAACAATAACTGAACAAAAGGGGTCAGGATTTGGGTAGGCCACAGGGCCCCCTTATTCCTGTCTGCCTCCCCCCCAATTCCTTTTTCTCTGTAAGAGGAAGGTGGGGCATTCATGACCACATGGGATGTGCCATAGCAGTATTTGTTGGGCAAGAATGGCTCAGTGTCATCTAGGGCACCACCCTCTGAAGTACCCACCTGCCAAAAACTGCTTGGGCAGATGCTGCTAAATTTATCCTATAATGTTTAGTGTAGGTACTTGGAGAAGCCCAGGTAGCTGCTCTACAAATGCCTACCAATGAGCTTGCCCCTTCAAAGGCTGCCAATGTAGCTGCCCCCCTTATAGGGTGTGCTGTAATCCCTGGAGGTGGCTGTTTCCCTACTGCCTTGTAGGAGTCTTCTATTGCCTCCCTCAGCCACCTTGATAGTGATGCTCTGGACATCTTTTTTACCCTCCTTAGGTCCCTGAAACCCCACAAAGAGAGGTTTCTCTGTTTTCGTGATGTTTTTCTCAGAGACTTTGTGCTTTTGGTATAAAAACAGAGGGCCCTCCACACATCCAAGGAATGCCACTGCCGTTCCTTCGAATGAGTTGCCTTTACCAGTTGTCCCTCTTCACCCCAGCACAGTGTCTTTCTCATGGCTGTTGCTGGTGGTGTTCTCCATTCTTTTAGATTGTGAGCCCTTTTGGGACAGGGAGCCATTTAAATTTAATTTTATTATTTGCCTGTAAACCGCTTTGTGAACTTTGTGTTGAAAAGCGGTATATAAATACTAGTGATTGATTGATTGATTTATTGTAGCAGAAATGATGGTTCGGTAGCTGTGACCATGGAAAGCATGTTGTGCCCATAAATAACAATGAATTACAGAGGAGAAGAGACAAATGGGCAGTCTTTAACAGATGCTTGAACAGCATTTATACTATGGATTTGAACAACGCAACCAATTATAACAGTTAAGAGACCAAACAGAAATGAACCTGCCCCCAGTCACTGTGACAAGGGTGTCAGCTGTCCATCACTAACTGGATGGACTCATCAACTTTTTCTCAGGTGTATTTGTCTGTTGGCTTTTCAATGATTCACCAATGTCTTGCTCACGTTCTTCCCTGACATTCCGCACCCCTCCATTTGTTCAGCTTTCTACTTCCATAAGTAGGCATTGCCACACTGTCTTGAGTTTTCTATCGGTGTTCAGAAGAGAGGGATATAAATACATCAAACAAATAAAAATAACCTATATAGTTCCCACACAATGGTTCTCTGTATGAGTGTGCCTCTTCCACACACACCCCGCCCCACATCGCTATTGGAGTGAAGTGTTTGGGTCCCACTCAAAAGCAAAACAATTCCCCCTAACCAGTGTCACTTTATTACATGAAAAAGAATTACTGGTATGATGTTTTTCACAAGTAGTTTGGAGATATATAAGAAATGTGCTCTGGATTTTATGAATTATGGGTAAAGCTTTCTTAGGGTTGACCCAAGACATCCTGACACCTGAGACAGCAAATGCCACCTTCCTTACTCAAGGTTGTGCCAGCCTCTGCTCCTCCTGTTCTCCACTGTTCTACTTCAACGCTCTTTCCCTCCACGTTTCCTTTCTGTCCCCCTCTTCCTTTTCCAATCCAAGGAATGAGAGGAGCCGCAGTGGATGCAGGCACCCCCACCAATCTGCTCTCTGATGCACCCTCTTCAGTTGGCCTCATGGTTGGGCCGGCCCTAAAGAAAAGCTGCTACAGGGCAAGGATTAAGGGAAAACGGGATTTGCAATGGTTGATCTGGTTCTATGTTTATTTCTAAATACTGTGCCTCTTTGTTGCCTGTTCTCGGGGTCGAAGCGGGCTGAGAAGATGACCCTGGGGACCAATCAAGGGCTGCCAGAATGTATGTTGATTATGCCCTCCAAAAGTGAGTACAGTTCATGACATCTCAGTCCAGCAAGGGATGATGTGCAGCGTAGCCGTATCGCAGCTATAGCTGCGGCGCTTTGCATGGGGGTCGAGTCACAGCTGATGCTTCAGCAACCCCTGTCAGGCTGTCCACAACTATTTCTTTCCAGTCCAGATTTCCAGCGGAGAGAGCCTGGAGGGGAATTGGGAAAACTATATTATTGTGACTTCAGGAAAATCACTCATTGTAGACTCTACCAAATAATGTTCTATGTTATTTCTCCTTCCTGCTTTTTGTTTTTTGGCACATTTGCAAATATAAAATTTGCTTTATAAAACTATAATAATTGCAGGAGTAGACCTGATTTATTACACTCACTCCGTGGTTGTGTCTAGCTCACTTCACCATTGAAGCAGGAGCCAGGCTGAGAGAAGAAAGCCCAGGAGTGCTGGCTTCTGCAGCAGTGAATAGGAAGGCCAAGCATCCTCGGCAAACCCAGCAGGTCCTGTATCTATCCATATTTCATATTGTGGTTTCATCGCACTGCCGTTTGCAGCTTCTCTGCCACTGTTGCCAGCTAGTGTGCTGGTGCCAGAACCAAAGCCGCAGAGGAAATGGGGCTATTTCATCTGTGATGGAGAAAATGCATCTCTGGCTTCATCACCGAATCTTCCTTGCTGCCATGTGGTTTTGTGGTAATCCTGCCACAAGAGAGTTGACAGGGTAACTCAAATTATTTTGCCAGGAAAGCTTCTGGGTACCACTCGCTTTCCTGGCTTAGGTGGCAAGGCTGACAACTGGCAAGACAGCAGTACAAGAGGACCCAGGAGGTGGTGCAGCATCCAGATGTCATGGTGGTGGTGGTGGTGCAGCTTCCAGATGTGTAGCTTCAGAGATGCCATGGGCTTGGGCAACTCAAGAAGGGTAGCACATTCCACGAAATGAGTGGGGAGAAGAAAGTAAAGGGAAAAGAGAAATAAAGGGGTCAAGATATGCTGTGAAGAGAGAGGGAGCAGGGATTGGCCTAGAGACGGGTTTCAAACATAAGGCCTGTGGGCTGGATGTGTGACCCCTGGAAGCAATTTCTCTGGCCCCCATTATAGTTGTGGGCCCAGCATGATAACTTGGTTCTCATATCATTCATTTCCCAAACCTTTATTGGCATATAGGGTTCTCATATCTTCAAATTATGATTTGCACATTTTCTCTTTTGTCATTTATAGCTAACGAGTTTCTATGTGAGAACAAAGTGCTTATTTCTGGCCATTATCTACTTAATGATGTCACTTTCTGCTTAATGATGTCACTTCCAGCCCCCAGCAGGCACTATGCTATAGGAAATGAATTGACATCCTTATCCTAGAGTCGATGTGAATCAGCATCAATCTTTGAGGATTGCTCTCCTGTTTATAAGAGCCTCCCTGGCTAAATGGCATTATATCATCTTCTGGGAGAGGGGAGGAAAATCCAGAAATGATTTCAGTCAGTCAAATCTAAAAGGGAGTCAAAGCAAGTAGGGTTGCCCAGGCTCCCTCAAAGCCTGACCTGTAGTTTCAGGCATTGAGCTGCCACAGGGCCTCCAGGGGAAAGAGTTTACATGTCAGAGAGAGAAGGCAAAAGAAAGAGGACAAGTTATTTTCTGCTTGGCTTGATAATTTCTGCTGTTAGCACCAATCCCATATCCACCTGGTCCACCAGATTCTGCACCTGCCCCACCCTAAGCATCACTAGGCTTCACTCCTGACCTTTGAGGCTGCCCCCTTGACCTCCCACGGTCCGCCTCCTGAAGCTCAGGTATTGAGCCTTGGGGCCGAACAAGTGACATTAAGCGCATGTCATGTTAGGCCTGGGCCTGTTTTAACAGAATGAAAAGCAGCCAGCTCACGGAGGGGCCCATGGGCCGTTGGGTGCAAGTCAGTCTGTCTGCTCTAGGAGGAGCAGCTGTTAAGGACTCGGGCATATCTCTTTAATGCAGGGAATCTCAACTTCCATTCCTGGAGCCTCCACGGACAGGACTTTAAAAAATGACATGTGGAAGGAGCAGCCTCAGCCATTAGCTGTGCCAAGCTGAATTGAGGGTCTGAATCAGTCAAGGTTGCTGCAGCCATTAAAATACTGAACAGATAGTAGGAGAAACTTTCCCATGCAGAATTTTTATTACCAATGTTAATGTCTCTACTTCAAATTTTATTACATCCCAAAGATGTCAGGCCCTGTACAGCATATACAATATTTGCTTAAGGTAATTGAGGCTTTGTGTCCTCCTTTTTAAAAACCTTTGTGTAACAAGCCAGTTTAGTGAGTTGTTTTTGTTCCTTTCAGTTCCTTCTTTTTCTCCCCCCCCCCACCTTTTACTGGCTTTTAAATATTGAGATACAAAGGTGTTTGAAAATGGAGTTGTTTACTCAGAAGTAAGCCCATTGTAAGGCTGTCACCCTCTTTTCTTAGGGCCCAATTCTATCCAACTTTCCAGCATCAGTGTATCCACAATGCAACCCCAAAGTAAGGGAACAAATGTTCCCTTGCCTTGAGGAGGCCTCTGTGACAATGCAGGATGCAGTGCATGCCCAATTGGCACAGCTACAGTACATCAGCACTAAAAAGTTGGATAGGATTGGGCCCTTACACATGAAAAACCTTTGCTTCTAGAGAGAGCAGCAATTCTCAGTCAGTGTACCTCAAGTGATCTGCAGGTGTGCCATGAGCATTTGGAGGAGGGTCATTTATTAGTAAAGTCATTGTGGGGGTGAGCCCCTCACTGGCACCACAGTGTACTTTGTCAATTGTCAAAAAAACCTGATGTGCCTTGAAAATTTTAACGCCTTGTCAGTTTGCCTTAAGATGAAAAAGGATTGAAAATTGCTGATACAGAGAACGATTGTATTGTGTATTGCATCATTACGAGGCAAGCCCAGAAGGCTTGGGATGAGACCGGCCATTTGAGAAATGGGAGGAAATAATACCTCACTTTTGCTGCAGAGGCTTGTCTGTGTCCACTTGATGTCACCTGCGGCCCAGGTGGACCAGTAACTACAGAAACCACTCAGAAAATCTGTACTTGTTTTGTCAGCCTTGTCTTCCCTGGCCCTTTCCCTCAAGTTGTAAGCCTCGCAGAGTTTTTATGTTTTGATTTCAAGCATTTATTCCCCACTTCAGAAAATGTCCCCCTACCCCCGGGTAGCTAATGGCAATTGGTAAAACAAACAAAATCACAGTATAAATTGAGGAAAAAAGAGCAGCTAACTTCAAATTGCCAGCTCAAGTCAATGCTTTCTAGAGCGGTAAGAATTATGCAGCCCACTTAAAAACAGGAAGGGAGCCTGGATAGTTGCATTCCTAGAAGTCTGGTGTGGGCTGTTGTGCTCATTCATCCAGCAGAATGGCACTCCATTATTTATAGCAGCTAATTATGATTTGGCCTCTCTTACCTTTTTGTCGCATTTCTTCTCTGCCAAGCTTTGAACATTTTTTGCGCAAGATTTTGAGAATTCTAAACAGCCCGTCCACTCGTGTCAGAGATTTTGCAGTAAAGGACCTACAGTCTCTTTGCTGGTCGGATTGAGTCCTCACACACAAAGCCACACCCTATTTGTGATGCTGCTGCAATTCTATACACACTAACCCAGAAGTAGGTCCTGAATGAGTGTTCTTCTATACGGTGTAGACATGCATAGCCTTGCAGTACTAGTTAATTCCTCTTTTTAAAAAACACTGCCAGCCTATGCTGGGGTCCTTACAAGCACTAACTTGTGCCCCACCTCAGCTTTTATTTGGCTCCCACCACCCAGAGCACAAATGCAAGTATTTCATGTGCCCCACTTCTCCGAGTGGTGAGAAGTTCCAAGGGGTCGAACTGCCAGGGTTTGGTTTCCTTTAGAAGTGACTGAGCACTGGAGATGTGTGCAGTGTTTTGTGATGTTTGGTTTTTATGGAGTTGCTGTCTCCAGGTTCAGTGGTTGTCTGCCCCTGAATACCAGTTGCAGGGAAGCAGTGGCAAGTGAGAACTGTACTTTTCCTTCCTGCTTTGGGGCTTCCCAGAGGCAGCTAGTGAGTTACTTGAGGAGAAAGAATGCTGGATTAGATGGGCCTTGATCCAGCAGGGCTTTATGGGTCTGGTAGGGAAGGAACCCATCAGATAATGCAGGCCAACTGAGGAGAGTAGCATCTAGTGGTTAGCACTCACACAGCCTTTCCTGCTCTCCGCTTTCCCTTTTTACTGTATCAGCAGTTAAAAAAGTAAGTGCGTGCGTGCAATCCTAAACTGAGTTAGGCCGGCATAAGCTGCTAAACCAACAAAGTTTGGCCAGCACATGGGCCACCATAAAGTATATTTGGACCACTCTTGGAGTCAGAGAGGCCAGCACACAGACGTGTGACATCCTCCCTGACTCCGAGAGTAGTCCAAAAATGCTTTATGGTGGCCCTTATGCTGGCCAAACTTTGCTGGCTTAGTTTATGCCGGCTTAACTCCAGTTTAGGATTGCATTCTGTGTGTGATGCATGGTAGATCTAGACTTGAACTGTGAGAGCCACCACCCCAAACCATGGAGCCCAGGTAGAAGTTGCCATCTGGGAAATACCACCCACCAGGAGAGCAGAGAACCCAAGAGTTATTAAAAATGAGTCTGAGCAGTTCCTGTGGGGTGATTTGATGCAACATCCACTGATTTACCCGTGAACAGACACTAGGCAGGCAAGAAGTCAAAATGTAGTCCGTTTATTAAAATCCTATTGTTCAGTCGCTAAGTCGTGTCCAACACTTCGTGACCCCATGGACCACAGCATGCCAGGCCGCCCTGTCCTCCACTAGCTTATCCTACGATAAAACAAAATGGGGAAGGGGATAGAAAAAGTACAGCAGTTATGCTGGTAGAAGTTGCCTATGTTTGGCAGGATGGGCACTAAAGCCTGACGGATGAAATCAGATGATGCAATGAATGAATGCCTAGCAAAGGGAGCTGGGAAGCTACTCAAGCAAAGCACATACCCTCCCTCACACTTTCCTGAGCCTAGACTGAACCCACCTAGCCACTCCATCCCACCCATTGGCTAGACTGACAGGTTTGAATACCCACTTGGTAGTAGGGATGGGCACTCTATTCAGGTGACTCAACTCGAGTCGCACTTAAGTCACTGCCTGCAAAGACTTGTGACAACTTGAGTCCCGGCTGTCACTAACTTGCACTTGACTTGTGGGCAGTGAGTGACTCAAAAAATGACTATGGACTCGAAATGACTTTGAGTCATTTTTAGTGTGTGTACTCTTACTTGCCTTTTTTTCTTCGCTGCTTCCGTGCCACAAGATCAGGAGCAGAGGATGCTCCTGAGAAGAGGATGGCAGCAGATGGAGTGGGAGGAGGGTGGGTTGGGTTCCAGAAGGCAGGGGCTGGGGGTTAGTGTGATGAGGGGAAGAGAAAGTCTTGGGGATTTCGCTGCAAGAGGCTGGGGGAGAGACATGATTCTAGAACACGAGACTTAAAATGACAGGCAGCTCAATCCAAATCTGCACTGGAGCAGATGGGCAGGCTGGCCTGTGCTGCATCTAACTCAAGGTGGAGGCCGCTGGAGCTCACCTCAGGGTAAGGGAATATTTTCTCCATACCCCTGGGTAGGCCCTAGCCAATTCTATGGGGCTACACGGATCTGTTCCAGTGAAATCGCTGGTGCAAATCCAAATGGCCCAAATTGGGCCTGACAGGTTCAGGAACGGAGGTTAGGATCTGGCCTAATGATGGATCTGCACTCCACCTCCTCCCCACCTATGGGGCTGTGCCTCTCCACCCTCCCCCTGCTACGCCTTCCTCCCACCTCCACCTCGTGCACCTCCAACCCCCGCACTGGCCAAACTCAGTTGGTGCAGGCCCAGCTTACTGGGAGCAGTGGCAGCGTCCACAAGTCAGTGCTCCTCCCTCCACTGGCTCAGCAGCACCTTCTTCGTTATGGCCCATTTGCAACAGCGCTGGGCTGGCCTAAGGGACGTCAGGCGCGTCAGGATTTCTCCCTCAGGGCTCTAAGGACTTAAAAATTTTGTCGAGTCAAGTCGCCACAGCCATGTACTATGACTCATGAGTCGAGTCAGGGGGGGGGCAATGACTCATGGCTCAAATGTAGTGATTTAGACAGGTCCTTGCTTTGGTAGGCACAAGCCAATCTCAGCAGGAAGCCTGGCTACCTCAGACATAGAGGAAGACCAAATACCCGACATATGGCTGTCCTCAAAGAAAGAACAAAGGCTACTGCAAGAGGATGACCCAGCAGTGTGTAGGGTGCTGAACCAGCACAGATGCTTCTGGGCAGTTAAGAACTGACTACTGGCCATTAAGGAATGTTTTGTAGGCACCCTAGCTGTTAACTGGGAATTTCTCCTTACAAAAGAATACTTGGCCTTCCACTGTAAAGAACAGCTTCATTTGAGCCAGGCCTTTGGGTGGAACAGCACGATATTGTACAAAGCAAGCTCACAATCCCATTTTTAGCATGATGCAAATCTGGGAATGGGAGAGGGATATAGTACAGTATTTATAAGTAGTGGTGGGTTTTTTTTCAGTGATAATGAAATAAAAACACATAACACTGCTTTCTGCGCTTCACATTTTTGTAAAAAACTGGAATTAGTAAAAAAAAAAGTAGAACAATTCTCAAACCCTTCTATATATTCAGTAACATCTCTACATGCATCTGCTGATACAACAGTATATGTCACCTATATCACCTACCTAGTACACTTTTAAAATGATTTATAATTATAATTTATAAAAATGTGAGGCAAAAAACCTGGAGAGGGGCTTTTGCAGGCAAGACACAAGAAAAGTTAACCACCACCCCCTCTTGCCTGCCAGTTCTTCCCTGCAAAGCCACTCGTTTGCCCCGGTACTCCTGTTAACTGGCAGACCAGTAACACAGCATATTGGTGCGGTGCTGAAGTTCCACTAGCAGGCTTGTCTCACAAAACTCTTAGGCTGGTGTTGCAAATATGCGAAGATGGCGGACGCTGTGCCCGGAGCTCCTTTGTTCTAGAGAAGAGTTATGGGTTCGTAGCGTTTATCAACATAATAAGATTTTTTTTTCCGACTATCCGTGTTTGGATTGTATAAGGAAGACAGGAATATCAATTCTGCAATGTTTTAGAGCCAATTAAGTACCTAACTCTGGACTTGGCTGGGATACTATAAATACCAGATACTGGACCTTGGCGTTTAATGAGTTTATCTGCTCACTTTTATTGTGATATCCTGTTACTTCGTGAGCTGTGAACAGAATATATGCTGGACAAGATAAGATAAACTGGATACATGCTGGACAAGTGGGAGGAGAGAAGGAGGTTTCAATTTAACCTTAATGGGAACAGAGTACCCTTCCCCCATCCTGTTTTTTGTTTTTTCCTCTCGCCTCCTTGCCTTGGCCTAGAGCCTAATCTCAGCTTTAATTGAATCTTGTTTCTGGACTATTATACACTCTGCAATGGTGATGACAAGGAAACAGTACCAAAATTTGGGCATCAAACCCCAAATGTTACAAGATGTGAAGAAAACAACAAGAAAGCCCGTCAACCAGGCGCAGGCTAGAATAACTAATTATTTTCCCAGAGTCTCCTTGGAGGCAAATGTTCCAAGTTGCTCTGAATTGGAGATGGGAAAATTGTCACCCAATTTACTGGTGCTTGATCCTGGTAAGGCTGAGACTACTTTATGCATTAAT
>JAJKFI010000047.1:6365758-6386990 GCA_029204185.1 Lerista edwardsae
TATTATTATTATTATTATTATTATTATTATTATTATTATTATTATTATTATCTTTCCAAGGGCTGCCTAGGAGATAGTATGTCATCACATTGTGGCTACAATCCTATGTAGATCTACCTGGAAGTGAGGGCCCAATCCCGAAGGCCCTATTGCCAGCAGCATGTGCGTACCGCCAGCTAAGTGTCGCAAAGGTGCCATAAAGCATGTTCGGGACACATTATCGTTCGCGCTGGGGCGGTGCTCGCTCAGTGATAGTCCGCAGGAGCGCAAGTGGGCAGCCAGCAGCACCAGCCACCAGTTAACCTGTTTGGGGCAGGGCAGGGGAGGAGCTGGCCATGAGGGGGTGGAATCTGGTGGTGGCTTCCACCGCTGTTTCTTATCCTGGGCGGTGGCTCAGGCACGATTCAAAATAGCTGGCAGTGTGGCAAGGAGCCCCAGGGGAAGGGGATGAATGTCCCCTTCTCCCAAGAGCCTCCAGCGGCTGCCTGACTCCTACAGGATGCTGAGGTTGCCATTTTGGTACTGCTGCTCCTGCGGGAGCTGGTCAGTTGAGGATTGGGCTCTAAGTTGGACTGAACACAGTGGGACTTCTCAATAAAGGTGCATAGGCTAGCACGTTAGGGCTGCAATCCTATAACCAGAGAGTAGATCCCATTGAACTGAATAATACTTCTGAGTAGATATGCCTAGGATTCTGCTGTAATACAGTGGGCTTTTTATTTTAATCTGGGATGTCTTTCAATTCCACTTTGCAATATTTATACGTGTTTTAAATTATTGCAACCCATTCCCAAGAGCTGGAAATGAAGTGAGCCAAATCTTTAAATGAAGTACTGTATAAAATGTTTCGAAACAGGAATAAGTGGCAGGAAAAGAAAACGAATCAAGAAATGTGAATGTGATACTTTGTTGTATTGCGTTAGTGCAGCATAGCTATCATTAACTTCTGCATCTCAACATTTGCTACTATACTACCAGTCAATTCTCCAGGATTCTGGAATTTCTGGGAATTTATAACCAAGTAACTACTGAATGCAGCCTCCTTGCCTTAAAGCAGTGGTTCCCAAACATTTTAGCACCGCAATCCACTTCTTAAAATATTACTCTCTGTTGCAGGATTTCTCAAACAGCCCACTGTTTGGGCTCTTCTACCCACCCTTGCATTTGATTGGCTCCAAATTGGAGCCCTCCAGATTCAATTGGAGGCTGCATAGACCTCCGCAGGCCTCAGAAGATCTTCAGATGTAGCCAGAAAGATGCCTTCAGATGTAGGAAACTTTGGTTGCCTCCAGGGATCTGTGGCAGTCCAGCGCTGGAGGAGGAGGTGGGTCGCGGCGCCCTCTGCCACAAAACAGGTGGGTTACGGGGGGGGGGGGGTTTTGGCCCCCTGGGGGCCAACCTAGCTTTATAGGACAAAAAAAAGTTTCGCTTTACCAGCCGCTCAAGCCTCTGTTTTTATCCTTTTTACTATGGCGGGGGGCACCTTCTGGAGTGTTTGAGCTTCACATTCAACTGAATAAGACCATTCTGGTAGCTTTGCATTCCCCTTCACCTGGCCTTTGATAAGGGCCAATACAAGGCACAGTCACCCATTCATGGTGTGACTCAGTTTCATTTTCCATAGGGCTCAATACATTTTCCATAGGGCTCAATACATTTTCCTTGTCAGCTTGGGGCCTACTTTCATCAGATTGGGACCATTGTGGTGGTGGTGCATTCCCCTCAGTCTGCCCTTTGAAGCGGACTGAGGCATGTTCACCTGCACATGAGTAAATGTGCATATGATGGCTCAATACATTTTCTGTATCAAAACATTGTCAGTTTTGCAATCCACTAAAAATTGGTCTGTGGCCCACTGATGAGAACCACTGACTTAAAGACCTGAGAACCACTGACATGATGTCATATTAGGGATTTTTTTTCCAGAAACAGCTTTAATCAGACTTGACAAAACCAGTTGGAGAGTGATTTAATTGGGAAAGCTGCATAAGGAAAAGATTGACATCTTCTCTTATTGTGATCCTGGTTTGATTTGTGGAGGGGAACACTTGTTCTTTTTTGTTCTAAGCTTATCACAGATCTCCTGAAGCACATTTGGTTGCAACCTGAGTGATGAATGTGCAAACTTGTCATTGGTCTTCTGTACTGACAAATCCATGTGGGGCAGAGTAAGGGTTAATTTGAATATTTCTGAAGCTTGCACCAGCCAGTTATAAGAGAAACCTTGGATTTCTTCCCTCTTTTTGTCCTTCCTTAATCTTTTATCTATAATTCTGAGCGATCGCTGTTTTGTTTTTTTTAATACAAATTCTGTTGTTAGTTTTTTTGCTGATGTCATGGCTCTTTTTATACCTTAGTCTTGGTGTCATCCATTGTTGTTAATTTGCCTTCTTGTTCTTTCTTGTTATCATGTTATCATATTTGTTTTGTTTTGTATTTTTGTTGTCGTATTATGCCAATAAAGGTTACGGGAAATTGAATTGAAGAGAAACTGTGAAGCTTCTGGCGAAGAAAGTGTGGGTATTCATTCTGGAAATCCAGTTGGCCAGAGTTTCCTGGAGTTTGATTAGCTTTTGGCTCTCTAAGTGATTTTGAGTAAATATTCTTTGGAGGAAATGGGTTGAAAGGTCCACTTAACCTTGAGCACCAGAACTAAGAGAAGTCTCGAGGGAGCCACAACATGAACTCCTGGTACTTAAATCTGAAGTTTAGCTATGGCTATGCATCAGCTGTGGCTCTCTATTGCAGACCAAGGCATTGCTTTATTCTTGCATCTCCATGTTGAAAGTCCTGTATACCTGGTATTGGTAACTGAAAGTGACAACTAGTCCAATTTAGTACTGTAAATTCCAATAAGAACTGTACGCTATTTCCTTGGCCAAACTATATTTCCTTTCAGCCTCCACTCACCCGTTTGCACAATGGCAAGACGAATGACTTTCTTTGACGGAACCAAGATCTAACCCCATCCCCCTGTATGCAGGAGTGCCTCCAAGGAAGAAGTGTGTGTGTGTGTGTGTGTGTGTGTGTGTGTGTTTAAGTTTATAGTGTATGTTACTCAACCCTGTGGGACTGGGACAGGGCAAGCTGTGCACACACAGATACAATTTATGTACCGTACTTACTACACTGTCTGGCAAAACAGTTTAGCTTGCATGAGAGAGCTATTGAAGAAGCTGGGGAGTTGTGTAAGCAAAGGCACCAGGAGCTGGAACTGTCAATGCAGCAGAGAGAGGGACTGAAATGTCCTTTTTTTCTCCCCTTCAGCTGGGTGTGAAAGTGGTGGGTGAAGGAGGAAAAGATGTTCTCACATACTGTTCTTTGCTCCAAAGGTTCCAAAAATATTAGTTCTGCACACAGAACTTGTGCTAGCGCAAGAGATGATTTGTAATATGATGGGACAGGCTGACTGCCAGGCCCGCGCAGGTGCGATCACATACAGCACAGCAACATTACAAACCGGAAGCAGTTTAACTGGCCCAGAAACATGATAGTTGTCTTTATTTTGGTGAGTGAAAGATGACTTGAAACAGGCATTGTCGCTCAGGACAGGCTCATGCATCCAGGCTGACTCAAGAAGACCCCTGATGTGGCATGCCAAATGCTGTGCCCCCCTTGCCTGATGTTTGCCAGCCTCTGCTCTTCCCACTCTCCAGTATTCCAGCTCAATACAGCTCCCCTCCCCACATTTCCTCTTCCTCATTGTCCCCCTTTTCCTTTTCCAGTCCAGCAAGGGAACAGAGTAGCAGTAGTAGCAAGTATGCAGAGATGGGCATGCATGCCCCAACCAATCTACTGCCAGATGCAACTTTCTCAAATAGCCTTGTGGATGGGCCGGTCTTGCATATATCCCACTGTCCTCCCTGTTAAATCAGGTTGGCAGACTGCTGAAACACTTTGAAAAGTTGCAAACCCTATTTGATCAGAGGTGACTATCAGAGAAAAAATGTCCTTAGACAACAATGCCTCTTTCACACCCTAACACACCTTAGTTTCTCCCAAACAACCTTGAGAATGGAGATCTTTGGAAGCTGCTGGGATTTATTTCAATAACCCCAGGGAGGGAGTGTAGCCCCTACAGAATGATTAGATTTCCCAGTGTTTGTTTAAACACTGCAGAGCAACTTGGTGGGGTTGCTGATTTGATAGGGGAGGTGATGCAGGGTTATAGTGTGATTAATATAAGCCTTTTCTCCTACATTATTTCCCTTATCTAAAAGGATCACTCAAACACTTGCAAAGCCTGTGGTGTTTGCAAGTGAGAAACGCGGTGGTGAGAAATGGCAGTAGGACCAGAAATGGGAGTGGGACAAAAGAAATGAGTATATATATGACAGTGAATTATGCCTCTGTCATACGTCCCTTCAACTTGCTGTAAAATCTGTGAAGTGTTTCTATCCACAACAGAGTGCAAGAGAGCTCTGGGATATATACAGTGCTTCCTCTCAGTCTAACTTACACAACAGGCTTAATTGCAATGATGGAATAAGGATGACCTAATTCCACCCAGAGCCTTTTACAACAGGATATGATCAAAATTAAAGTGTTTATTGTGTGGCAATGGCCACATCCTTCCCTTCCCCCAAAACAGGCATCTCTCTGCAGAAAAGAGAGAGGCTTGAAATATTATGCAAAGCAAGAGACAAATCTCTATTACCTTCCCCTTGAAAGATTGTGAGCCAAAGGTTGCATTTCACTTTCATGCAAGAGTACCCCCCCCCCCCCGTAATTCTCTCAGAAAACCGCCATGAATTCCTTTCCTGGCTGGAAGGCACACAGCCCCAGCCACATTGCAACCACCTCACTACTCTCCTGGCTGTGAGCACACAGCCCAGCCATGTTTTGCACCCACCATGTTTCTTCCTGGCTGCCCAGCCACGTTGCAACCAGTAATGAAATTAGGACCTTGGCGGGAATCGAACTCATGACTTTAAGCCTCGCGGACCCCTCATTGAACCGGCTAAACACAAGTGGAAACCCGGGGATTCGAACCCGCACCGCCGCCATCACTGCTGAAGCCCCAGCGAGACAGCGTTAACAGGATTAAAACAAGCATGAGCCAACGATGATGGGATTATTGCACCCCTTGACCTGCGGTTTCACCCTGGCAGACGCCTTGAATAAACTGTTAACCACAAACTAACAAGCCGGCTGTCAAAGCTCTAAGCCGATTCCTAGAAAGCACCGCAAGAGCCGGCTGTCAAAGTCAGGGATAGCCCAGCCGTTCCCCAGAATCCCTGCCCACGTGGTTAGAGCGAGCTGTCAAAATGCGAACTGTCAAAGCTCCCCTTTAAAGGGAAAGCCAGCTATGTGAATGGGGTTTTATGAATGGACTCGGTGTTTTTATGAATGGGGAACGTATTTAATGAATGGAACACAGGCTTTGTGAAGGGAAACAGCCATGTTGGACTCTGTGCTTGTGCGAACTGTGTGAGGGTAATGCAAAATGGCTGCTGAAGGACAAAATGGATGCCGGCTCCTCCGGGAGTGGGCCACAGCCATCAAGTTGAGCTCCTGGGTCACATCTTCAGCGCTGACATCTCCGATTCCCACCAAAGACATTTACATGATAGGTGTAGATGAACTTTTGATAGACTTTAGATTCCTTTTGCATATCAAAATGTATAAACTGTTCTTTTGTGTTGTATATAAGTGTCTTTGCAGAACAAGATTTATGTCTATCTTTGCCTTCCCCTTGATTCTGCTCGAAATACCCCAACTATTAACCCTTCCCAATCTTTTGTCATGGGTTTCTCAACTCTTTGTCATGTCAGGATTAACCATTCTTCCAAGACGCCAGTCACCCCCCAAGCACGCGGGCATGTCTCGGGGAGTTCCTCATACCAGCCTTGAGCCAATCATAGGTCCCAAAAACCCCGCTGCCCCAATAATCGAAGGGAGATTAGACAATTAATTTTGATTGGACACTTTATTAATTCTTCATCTGCATGTAGGAATGTATAAAAGGTCCTGTCGCGTGTATCCCGACGAGCAAAATTAGGGTGCCTTTTTGCATGCGCGTTTGTGAACTGTTTTGCGTCTTATTGCAATAAATCTTTTCCGGAATTTCCATCGAAGTCCAGCTGGCCATCTTTCTTTCATCGACGTTGAACTTTGGGTAAGCTATAGCAGGATCCCGCCGAGGGGATCGGGAGACCAGAGGGGTTTGCAGACTCCGCTTCAGCAAGAAAGGGGAACGCACACCGGAAAAATGGATCACTCAATCAGGGAAGCCCGGTCTTGCGGTTTAAAGAGACAGGGCTTCGGGAAATCATTTCTTGGGCTTGATTACCTCAGACAACAACTTGATCGCTCCAGTTTTCTCCTTGCAGTTTCAAGCTGATGCTGACTTTTTTGTCTTTCCCATTCTGCAGACTGACCTGTCAGTTGGGAGCAGCTGTGGATGACCTTCTGGTGGCATGGAATGGCAGATGCTGCTAATCAGTCAAAGGCTTTCATACCAGAGGGAGTCGTGTTGACAGTTCCAGGACAGGTGGAAGAGCGTCCAATGTGCCTCTTCCTTGCTCTTTCCTTCAGCAGCTTGTACACCAGACATTTGACTCTACACTGTTGGTCTACACTCCTCTACCAGTGGCCCCCTGTGTGGGACCTGATCTATTGTGCATAAGTCAGTGGGTTGTAGCAGTGTGACCCCTGCTTCTTAGTTCCTGGCAAACATTCTTGCAAGAAACCAGGGTTGGGAAGTATAACCTATCAAAAAGTGCTTTGTGTTGGGGGAACCCCACTTCCTTAATTGTAGGTGCAGAACCTGGGGAAGAACATTGAAAGTTGGAGTGGGGAATCATATGATATGGGCATACCAGTAAGTTTCCTGTCCTCAAAGCGGCAGGAGCTCCTGGGATTCCTACAGAGTCCGGAAGTCTGCCAGAGGATGTCTGGCAGTTTAGGGAAAAGGATTAGTTTGGCTTTCAGTTTGACAAAAGCCCTTGATTGCAGAGAGTGTCCTTCTATTCTTTGCTTCCTTGCCCATTGTCAGTGGCTCTCTAGTTGAAAACGTGCTGCATGTACCACAACTGAGGAAAGATGTGCACAGATGTGCCCTGGGCTGGTGCTATAATTAGGCTGACTAGGCAGCTGCCTAAGGTGCAGACCTGAGAGGGATGCAAGACTGATCCTTGAAGGGCATAATTTTATACGAATTAGTTTTTTTTAAACCATTAAAAATGCAACTGACAATTTATATTTTAAAATTTATGATAAATACTATTAAAAATAAAATGATAGTACATAAAATGAACATACATAAACAATATTATTCAAAGTTGTTTATTATTATTATTAATAATAATAATAAAATAATATTATACAGGATTTCTATACCATCTTTCTTATTGACTCTCACAAGTACGAACCTTACAGACCCAAAGCAGTTCACATAGACTGGCTATCACCAAAGTCTATTTTTTTAACAAATGGAGTTTTTACAAAATGTTCTATGAGAAACTCATAGAAACTTCATTCGAAACTTTGTTTGGTTTTCACTGAGAAGCCCAGCAATTCAGTGCTGTCCTGGAAGAGTTTATTGCCCCAAGACAGCCCCCCTCTTCCTGGTCTCTGTAGCCTGGGGTGGGATTGTGGTTAAAAACTACCAAAGTTCTTCCCTATTCATCTGCTGGTCCAATAAAGAAAAATCAGGGAGCAGGAAGTGATGCACGTACACTAACCAGTAGGCACCACTCCCTTTAGTCAGCCTGCCATCTTCTGGGACCTTTTCCTCTGACAGTAGTGAACTATGAGAGAGCAATGTTTAATAAAAGCCGTTGTTGGAAGGCTCATCAATATCTGTTTTTCATCAACTTTGGGAAATATAATAAGGAATGTTTTATAAGAACACCTTATACAAAAATAAAACTCCTACTCAATGCATTTGTATGTTAACAAACGTGCCGTGTATTGCAGGAATAACAGTAGGTGGAAACTGAAAAGAGCTGAAAAGAAAAGGAGTTTTGCTCCGAACCATCATAATAAGAATTTCTAAATATAAACTCACAATGGTCAGATTGCTCTATTCTTCTCCTTTTCATTTACAACTCAAATACTGTATTTCAAAAAATTAGGAGCTCTTATTTCTTTCACTGGATTACAGCACTCCTCAGAAACTCGATTGTCCTCTGGTGCGGAGGCCTCCTTTGCCCCTTGGTTTTTTTGGCAAGGTAGCCTCATGACTATCTCCCCCCACCTTTTTATTGATTTTATTAAACAGGTATGGGGTAAGGATAGGGAATAAACATTGGAATGGGATAGATACAAAGGTAAAGACACACTAGGTATACACGTTGAAGTAGATCTGTTCGTTCTTTTTTTCCCTTTTCTATCATGATCTAAGTCATCAACTTCCTGAGTTAACTAATCCGTTATAACATCTAATTATTATACCCTATCTTGTAATAACTCTACTAAAACAGATTCTAATCTTCTCTAATCATATTACATTTGTTTCTCTATCCAGTCATAAAAAGGTTTCCAGTATAGCTTAATTTTATCTAAATTTCCATTTTTCAATCTTTCAGTCAGTACATCCATTTCTGCAGGCTCATAAACTTTTTCAATCAATTATTCTATCCTCGGTACATCGGTATTTTTCCAGTTCTGTGCGAATATGATCCTGGCTGCTGTTACAATATGTACAATAATACATTGCATTTTTACATCTAACATATCTGGTAATATATTTAGGAGGAACATTTCTGGTTTGAAAGGAATCACACATTCTAAAATTTCTTGTAGCATTACATGTATTCTCTCCCAATAGTCCTTTGCTTTAGGACAAGTCCACCAAGTATGATAATAAGCTACTTCCTCACATTTCCAACACTTATTAGACATTCCCTCGTACATTTTGGCTAATTTTTCTGGTGTTAAATGCCATCTATAAAACATCATACATAAATTCTCTTTCAATGATGTAGCTTTTGTTAATTTAATATTGGTTACCCATATTTTCCCCCAGCTCTCTAAGGGTATATTATACCCAAAGTTTTTAGCCCATTGCACCATTGCTTCTTTAACTACTTCAGTTTTCATTTTGAGAAGACAGCTATATATCTTTTTTATGTACTGTTCTATGAACATGACTCTCTGTCTTAAGTAACCTGATTTTGTTTCTTTTGGGTTGTTATGATCCTGACACGATGGCTCAGGCACAGGCTCAGTGGTTGATATACGATCTTGATGTCACCTGACTATTCATTTGAGCTACCAACTTAACACATCCTAAAAGATAAGGAAGGCCTTGCTTGGTTTTGAATTCTACCTGGAATCCAGGTAAGTTGGATGCTCCTGAAACTGAAGCAAACTGGAAATGGGATGGATGTGATCCTGTAAAAGAAGCGTCTACTCCCTTCCACATCTCTCTGTCCATTATATTACATCAATCTTTATAATTTCAACAATCATTCACAAATAACTTTGGAAAGTTCCAATCTTCAACTGAAGATTGGTGGACAAAAAAATACTGGACTCAGGGAGCAATCCTAAACTGCACTAGAACAATGCCAGTGGCCCTGCGCTGTATTCAGCTAAAACTCTTCTTGTGCTAAAAAAAATGATATGAATCCCTCCCTGCTTTCTTTTACTTTAGAAAAAGTGAAGCCTTATTTCTTCCATATAATCCACAGTGTTAGACAGAACTGCAATAGGTTTCCAAGGGGTAGAGTTCTAACATCTATCACTAAACCCCTCCAATTTTCTTACCAGATAATTTTTTCCTCAGAATCATGAAAAGAAGATGCACTTCCATAAATGTGCTTTATTAATAATACTGTCATTGAAAAATCAATTTTGGGTTTCAAGGCACTTTGTGCCTGTTAGGTTACTGTCATCCTTCCCACAGCCCCATCAGTTTTGGAATCTCCAAATTGCAGATGAGAGAGTGAGGCTGCGAGAAAATGGCTTCCCTAAGGTTCCCTATGGCAGCAACTTGGGGCTTCCTGTTTCATAAAGAAGTCTCGGTCTCATCCTTACCCACTCTGCTCCTTCAAGTGCTGCCCAACCAAAGAACCAAGGACAATTTATCAGCAGGCTTTTAAGTTGAAAACCTGCCCTCGTGCGAAATTATGGCGCCTATTTTAACAGAACACAACAGAAGCAGAACAGAACACAAACCTCTGGGTGTGGTGCTGTGAAAACATATTGGCTGTGAGGGGGGCTGACAGATAGATGACTGTAAAGTGCCTTCCCCCCCCCCCAAAAAAAATTGCAGGTTCTTACTTTTTTTTTCTTTCCTGCTACCGATTGAAGCTGTTTTGTTCTGCCCAGTTCACATACCTCTCACCTCCTTTCACTACAAAGAGGCGATTCAAAGCTGGCAAGTGGTTTTGGACAAATGACCATATTGACAAATGGCTTTTAAAGCAACGAACGGCAGTGAGAATTCATTTTAGGATGCTTAACGGCTTTCATCACAACTGTTCTGCACATTATGCAGAATGATTGGCAGTTAAATTCTGGGCTGTACCACTTCAGCCTGTAGGTGGGGGTCTATGCCATCTTTCACATGCTCCCCCCACCTCCAAAAATGATAGCTCATCTGCTGAGTGAGACTATTTGTCCATCTAGCTGCACAGACTGGCAGCACCTGTCCTGGGCTTCAGACAGGAGTCTTCCTAGCCCTACTTGAGGATGGCAGAGATTGAACCCAGGATCTTCTGTATACAAAGCATATGCTGTCCTACTGAGCTATGGTTCCATCCCACAGATAAGATAGAACGGTTTTTAGACTTGATCTGTAGCACCTCTCATTTTAGATACACAGACTGCATCTAACTAAAAACTATTGGCTGGATATCAGTTTTAAAGCTATCAGCTTTGCTCAAAGATCTTGGGAATTTGGGGGGGGGGTAATGAGAATTGTCAGAAATTCCTTGCCTTCCATCACAGAAGAATTATATAGCCAGACTGCCTTGCAGAGAAAGACCTGCTATTAAGTCAGTTTAAGGCTGCAGTTCGATGTACACTTGAGGGCAACTCAGGAATTGAGACAGCATGCAGGAGTTTTTGGATTTTGTAACCACTCTACCACCCCACCAGATATTATTTTATATCAGCCACAATAGCTATGAGAACCTACAATGTCAAATTGCACATTCATACATTTAGATTGGTATAAAAGATTTCCAGCAACTGGAAAATATGCAGTTCTGTAACACTGTCTCCAACTCATCTGGGAGGGAGGAGCTTCAGCAAATTAAAGAGAGATACAGATCAGTTTACAGAAAATGTCTAGAGACTTCTGCTATTATAATGGTGAAGCTGGGAAGCTTTTTTCCCAGGAAAGTGCAAATCCCTACAGTCCTGGTTTTACAGAGGTCATAATCTCAGGGTAGTTATCCTGAATTGCCAACTTCTATGTTTCTACAGTATTTGTCCTGTCCCTTGTTGAACTATTTTGGTTGTTTGCATGTCACGGTGTTCATCTAGAAATGAAGAAAGTCTCCCTACTAAAGATGGCAGCCTAGCATTGGTTCATACAAGTATTGCCCTGACAAGATAGAAAGGGGAAACAAAGGGAGAATTACAGGCTGTGCTAGTATACTATTGCCAAATTCCACCCAAAATGAAAATCAGAGTAAAAGTTGGGTTTTGTTGTAGAAAAGGGTCCTGAAAGCGTGGATATGAGTGTGTGGCCAGGAGAGGGAGGATTTACTGAAATCTAGGTAAAGGTAAAGGTTTCCCCACGAATGGTCTAGTCGTGACTGACTGTAGGGGGCGGTGCTCATCTCCATTTCTAAGCTGAAGAGCCAGCATTTGTCTGAGGACAAGTTTCTGTGGTCATGTGGCTGGCAAGGTGCACAAAACACCATTACCTTCCCACCAAAGTGGTACCTATTTATCTACTCGCACTTTTACGTTCTTTCGAACAAGTGACGGGAGCTCACTCTGTCGCACAGTCTTGAACTGCCAAGCTGTCAACAAGCTCAGCAGCAGCAGTTTAACCTGCAGCACCACCATGACCCCATACTGAAATCTACGTTGCTCCTTTTGAGATCCAGTGCCATCAGTCCACAAAACACCCTGCACTCTCACAATACTATGCAGGTGAAGGACTATTTATATACAGGTGAGACCTTGGTATTCACAGGGGGGTTCCGGATATTGATATTTAATGATACCAGGGTTCACACCTAAATAGCTTTTTAAAAAGCAACAAAATTGTGTTTCCGCACTGCTACACTGTGCCATTTCCCAGCCTCTAGAACTCTTTTTAGGCTTGAAAGACCCACTTCCAAGTCACGTGGGGTTCTTTGCTCTTCCCAGCATTGCCCCAGTATCTAGAGGCTTTTGCAATTAGTCAAATCTGTGGGTGCCAGACTGCAGATACCAAGAGGATCCACTGTACAGTGTGACGGTATGATTCCTATGCATGTGCATGAAGTGTTTTTGCAGTTTCCAAGTACCAACTCATGATAGAATATGACTGTGAATTAAATATTCTGTGTGAAAACACGCAGGACCATTGCGGCAGTGCAAATCATTTCCATTTGCAAACAATTGTATTGGGCCAGGTGAACTGATTTTAGGACAGAATTTCTTGAGGGCTCTGCGGCTCCCATAAAAAAATAAAAAAGCCGTGCTGGATCAGATCAAAGGCTCATGTAGTCCAGCTTCCTGTATCTCACAGTGGCCAGCCAGATACCTCTGGGAGCACACAAGAAAACAAGATACCTGTATCCCTTTGCTATTCCCTTGCATCTATAGAGAGAGCCTACTTCTAAAACCAGGAAGTTGCAATGCCCATCATAGTTTGTAACCTGTGATGGACTCCATTAATTTGCCTTTTAAAGGCCAGGTGCTCTTACTACATCCTGTGGCAAGGAGTTCCCCAATCAGACTGTACAGAGGAGAGGTTCATATAGAAACAGTGTTGCCATTCCCAGAGGAACTGCCCATACTTCCACTGTACAAGAATTGTTGAAGAGGGTTTCTGTCTCTTGTAGTCAAAAGGCATGGCTTGCCCTACTTAGCTCCACTAATTTCTTGATTTCTAGAAAATAAAAGCTGCAAGAAAAAAAGCCACCTTTCAAGTGCCTTTAAGGAAATCAGATTCTGAGGGCATCAGGTTTACACATGTAGATGATGCATAATGCTACAACTTCTGATCAGCAATTACACTGTTAGTACACCCCATTTGTACATTCTCCCTTCAGAGCCCCAAATATACAGAAGAAGCATCTTCTGTAGTCTGGGTAAAAAAAAAATATTTTTAAAAAATATTTTAATACATTCCTGGACATTTTTTTCTTTTGGTATGTTGACGTTGCTTGAAAAACACCTGAATTGGACTTCTTTTCTACAAGATAGAGGAAAGAGGGTGGGGGACATGCACCATATTTTTGCTAGTGAAAAATCTAAAGCACCAGGATGTCTGAATGTCAATGTTGCCAAATTTGCCTTCTATTTTGGTCCTTCCATGACCTTAGGAAGATCAGAGCCATTCTGCGAGCCTCTCTTTCCCTAATTTCTGAAAGCTGGAGAACCCCAAAGTGGTGGTTGGCCCCCTGCCTCAACCCACGTTCCCCCTGCTCCTCCCTCCTGCATTGTGTCCCCACCTCCTTCCGGCCCCGCTTTGATCACGGACTGTGTGCCCTGCCAGCCGCTCCCCTCCCTGTGTTCCTGCTCTCTGAGAAATGAATTATTAATGGTGCATTAAATGGAGGCTGGCTGGGGGCCAGGGGATGGCGCTAATCAGGAGCTAATTGAGGAAGAAATGAGATACTGTTCCCAGTCGCCAGCGGAGCGTGGGGTAGGCAGCAGCCCATTACCAAAGGTGACCCTGCTACAGTGCTGCGCTGGGACGGCAGACAAAGAGCCAGTGGGGCACCCTGACTGAGTACCACTGTACCAAAACAAACGCTGCACCCCATCACAGCTCTTTGAAGGCTTAATTTGAGCCAGGGCTCACTTGGATGTTGCCCGGGTATGGAAGCTGTTTTACAGTGTAATCGATCAGCATGTTAGCAGTAATGACACTTGCAAACATGGGCAGAATGGCTTTGCTTCACTACCCAAACAATCACTGCCTGTTGCTGTGTGTCTGGGATCAGGGGTGAACCGTGAGGTTAAAAAGTGGGGGGATAACAGCTCTGTTTAAAAAAAAAAGCATTGCTTGCCAGGAACATTAGCTGGTAACATCAATTTTCCCTTTGTCCCAAGTCTCATTATAACTAAGCCAAAGAATATATACAGTATATATTCCAAAGAATATATATAACTGATATGCTTGCATACTCTTTTCCTATTTACCCTGACTCTGTTTCCCTTTTGTTCTTCAGTTGGCTTCCTTTGTCACTATCCAGATTGTGAGCTCCTCAGGGCAGGGGCCTCTCCTTTTGTTCTTTGTAAATTGCCCTGTATGTGGGTGGGTATATACAATGATGGTATCACAGGACATCCAGGTTAGGCAATGGCTCACCTGGCCAGGCCACACCCCAGTGGCAATGGCTGTGCCCCATGTACCAGCAGGAGCTAGGCAGAAGGTGCCTAGTACCAGCACTAGATAAATATAGAAAGAGAATTGCTGGGGTCATACCTACCTGACTCTTCTAAAGAAAACTTTGGACATACATTCTGGCAGAACTAGACATTGGCATTGCTCATGATTGAGGGTAGAGCCAGTAGATTGATCAATTGGCCAAGTTCTGTCTTTTTTTCTCCCAGCTGGAGGTGTTTGAGATCCAGATTGCTGGATACACAGAATTGCCTAGTCTGTGTCTTGCTGTTTTTTAATAGCATGAGTGTATTGGAAAAGGCAGGAGCCACCCTGAGGATAGGCAGTGGTATCAGCAAAGGCCCCTTGTCCCAGATAAACCAGGGATTATAGGGTTAATCCCAGAAGGTAGTTGCAAGCCTTGCACAGGTGCAGATGGGCGTGGCTGATGAATTAAAGCCTGCCTACTGATTGGCCTCAGTATATTGGCCTAGGTATAAAGCTGGGAAGGTCTGGGATGGGACCTGCATAGGTCAAAAGAGAAGCACCAGGCAGGGGATGGATGGATGGATGGATGGATGCCGCCGCCGCCGCCGCCGCCGCCGCCGCCGCCGCCGCCTGAAGGACCGAGGAACTGGCTGAAAGACTGGAGAAGGTAAGCTCATTGTGGGGCATGACTGTGAGAAACAGTTGTTTGGCTGCCGCACCCCTGGAACCACCAGTGGAGGAGGCAGTTGTAGCTGGGACAAGCTGGCTGCCTATTGTTTGGTGGTGGGGTATTTTGAGCGAAGCCAGTGATGAGGGCAGTCTGGAGGAGGCTGACCAGCCCATGATCCCAAACAAAAGCTGCTGTAAAGAGAGGAGGCCCAGTGGATGACTGAACCCCTTCCCTCTTGCCTATCTCTGAGGCTGCTCTGTGGGGAAACTAGTTGGCCTAATGTGGGCATTGAGGTCCTTGAGGAGGCCCAGCAGGGAATTTGGCAGAACAGTTGTCTTCCCTAACTTTAAGTTCTCGGTTGCAGGATGGGATTTGGTGGAACAATGAGTTGCTTTTCTTCCCCCCAAAGTCTTGAACATATACCAGTCTCCAGATTTCCCCCCCCAGTAGGCCAGTGGTTCCCAAACTTTTTTGACTTGTGGTTCCCTTGACCTACTGGGCCACTGGCCGTGACTCTCCATTAGGGCTACAATCCTGTACATTGTATAGGGTGGCAGGTTTTTTGCAAGGATTCTGTGGCTCCTCTGGCTGGTTTCTGTGGATAAGGCAGCAACTTTAAACCTTGTTAATCTCCTGGCACACTGACAAGGTGCTAAAATTGTCAAGGCATAACACCTGGTTTTTTGACAATTGGCAAGGCATAGTATGCTGCTAGTTGGGGGCTCACATCCTCCAAATGGCCATACTAATAAATGATCCTCCCCCAACTACCTCAGCACCCCTACAGACCATTCATGGCACACCAATGTGCCCGGGCACACCAATGTGCCCTGGCACACCAGTTGAAAATAGCTCAGTTAAAGTATGAGGGGCAAATCCCCTCTCCAGGGTTCTACATTACCCTAGTAGTCCCTAGGGTAGACTTCCTTTGGGGTCACTTGTCCTATCCACTTCCCTGTTGAAATGGATTTCCATTTTAGCATCATGAGAAGGGCGAAGGGAGGTGCTTCAATGCAGTGACGGCTGTTAAAAAGTTATGATATAAAAGAAAATTAGGTTTATTCTGCTGGGAAACAGTTATTTCTGGAGCCGATGTGGAATTGTCCTGCCTGACATTTTCTTAGCCCTAAAGGCAGAGGTAACCTTCAGGAAATCAAGAGCACGTTCTGCTCAGCAGCATCAGGAAATCTGAGGAAGGTGCGAGGGAAAAGTGGGAGGAAAGGGTAGCAGGGGGAAGCCCTGGATAGCTTGAGCTGTTTTGCTGCCCAAGATGAAAATTCACACCTCACTTCGCCTTCTTGTTGCAATGGGAGGAAATCAAGCCAAGGGGGCGATTTCTCTAAGCTCCTGTCTCTTTAAGCAGTGAGACCGGGCTCCCAAAGATTGAGATGTTCGTTTTTCCCAGCATGCGTTCCCTGTTCCTGCTGAGGTCTGCAAAACCTCCAAGCCCACCGATCCCCCACAGGACCCCTGCTATAGCTTACCAAGTTTAATGTCGATGAAAAGAATGCCAGCTGGACTTTGAAGTTGCAGAAAGAGATATACATTTTACTTATGTGTAGAACATCAATAAAATGGACACAAATGCAATACGCCTCCAAGGAGACCACAGAACTTGTGCAATTTGTGCATTTTGATGTAATCAGTTATACAGTTGAACATGCAAATGTGGAATTGACAACAAATAAAAACATTGGCCACTTGCTATTGGCAATTTTGGTGATGTGGAACATCTGATTGGTGGTCCTTCTTTGCTGCTGCTCCCCCTTCCCTCCAGTGTGACCCCAACCAAGGGTTGGGGAAGGGGAAAGAGAAGTGATTACAAAGGGTGGTCGAATAATTTAGCAGCAACAATGGCACTAATATTAAGGTAAGATTACAATAGGGTTGGCACATTTAAACAGGAAGGAGCAGAAAGGAGACATTTTAACCTGACAGATTTAGCCACAAGTGCTTGACACATTTGATTGCTTGATACAACAGTTATCAATGTGTTAAATACTTACACAGGAAGATGCAAACCTTAAGAGTTAGAATCTTCCTCCCCACCTGACCCAATCATCTTGATAAAAGGCTACTCTGGAGTGGCCGGAAGGGAGTCTGCATTTGAATAGTACAGTAGTGGTGATAAGATTGACAATGGATAAAGGCAGGTATAGTCAGTGGTGTCATTCAAATGATTTAGGAACAGGAACTCACTTTTGACCCCCTGGAAGCTGTTGGCGGCAATGTCACCACCGACTTCTGGTGCCATTCTTTGAGCTGGGTACCATCAGCCCTTGGCCTGCCACTCTGACTTTTTCTGATGAGGGGGATCCCCACAGTGGGGGTGAAGGCCCCACAAAAATGTTTTGTATTAGGCCCCGCAGCTCATAAGGCTAGCTCTGCCTCCCCCTCGGCCCCATACAAGTGAATGGACAATTTTGGTCTGTTCACATGTGCTGATTGAGCCTAAAAGAGCTGTCCTTGGAAAAAGACATGCCATTGCCTCCACACCTCAAACCCAAAGGATTGGAGCTGGGTCCAAGGAAAGGCGACCCAGTCTTTCAAGGGGAAACCTCGTTAGCCAGGAGGCCCTGGAATTCTGTTGTTCTAGGCCGTTGTGTGCAGTGCCTCCTGAGTTGACTTTGGAGGGGTGGAGAGACAATGTTGCAAAACAACTGTTCATCTGGTGTCAGGCAAAGCAAGACACTTGAAACTGAGGATCTGCCAACACATCAGAGGTTAAATTATGCCAGGACCCAGTCTGGAAGCTGTTTTGGCACCGGGGCTGGCTGTGGCCTGGAATGCGTGAAGCAGTGAAAGAAAGACAGCCTCTGAGCATGTGAAGAGCAAGACATATGGCCTGATGAACATATGACTTGTGAGACTCAAAAAGAAAACGTATATCCTTTGAGACTCAAAAGCTGCATGCACCAACAGCAAGCTAAAACTTGGGTTTACTTCAACAAGATCCTTCCACCATCTTAAAAATCCTCATGCTGGCATCTAAATGAAGCTAAGGGTGCAACCCAACCTGGAGTTAGGCTGGCACAGTTAGGTCAGCAAAGTTTGGCCAGCACAAGGGCCACCATAAAGTGCATTTATGGCATTTATTGCAACTCTGGGAGTCAGGGAGGATGGTGCATGTCTGTGTGCTGACCTCTCTGACTCTAAGAGTGGTCCAAACATATTTTACGGTGTCCCTTGTGCCAGCCAAATGTTGCTGGCTTAACTGTGCTGGCCTAATTCCAGGTTAGGATTGTGCCCTAAATCAATGGTTCCCAAACTTTTTTTGGCTCACGGATCTCTTGACCTACTGGGCCATTGGCCACTGCTCCCCATTAAGACTACAGTCCTATACTATACATTGTATAGACTGGTGAGGTTTTTGTGAAGATTCTGTATTTTCCCTGGCTGGTTTTTGCAGCTCCCTGGGGAGCCACAGCTCACAGTTTGGGAACTAATGAGTCAAGTCTGAGTTTTTTTAAGTTACAGCAGTAGCAATTTGTGACTTGAAATGAGGCGAGGGGGTGGGGGGGGGCAGGGAAGCCCCAACACAAAACAGGTTTATTGTTTCACAGTCATCATGCACAATTGGGATTGAGAAGGGGAGGAATGGAGGTCAGCTGTAATGAAGTCTTCTGGCATTATCGATTGTATCAAGGAGATGCTAAGCTTGCCTCCTCCGTGCACCCTTCTGATAATAGCTTTGCTGTGAAGACAGTGAATAGTGCCAAAGAGCTTGTGAACTCAGGAGGGAAAGAACCCAGGAAAAAGGGGAGAGCCTACTCTCCCTGGACTTTCCCTGCTGCCCTATTACTAGGCCTCACTTGCAAATGATCCTGACTCTGTACCAGCTTGGCTCAGGAATCCAAACTATGCATGCAGAATTAGGAAACCAAGGCTTCAATTCTATGTGCATTTTCCTGGGAGTAAGCCCAATTTAACACAATGGGGCTTACTTCTGAGTAGACTCACATAGTGCGCTGTAAGCTGGCATGGGTTTGTTACTTTGTATTGCAAACCTAGGTGTATATGATTATTTCCCAGGATAAGATGGCAAAATAAGAGTACTGAAGATATGGGGAAATAGCTTTGAGAAATAAATGGGCAGAGCCCTGAAGAGTTCAGAGTTTTGCTGAAGCTCTGTTCCTGGCTGTTCCTGGTTTCTGAATCCACCCCATCTCTATTTAACTTTACTTGTTTAACATGAGGACTAGAAAGTTGATGATGCTGTTTATCATAGAAGCTAAATTCCACAATTCCCTGGATGTGACACTATAAAATGTTGCTGCATGGACGATGAGCACAAGAAACCATAGGCAGGCCCAGCCTTGCCACCTGATTGTAATCTGAAACAGCTATTACTGACAGCTCTTTAGTCTCAGGGACAAAAAGAGCAGGTTTCCCAGTCCCCTGGCCACTTTCATGCATGGATGGGTGAGTGAGTAGCCACAATGTGCTGTTCAGCTGAATGAGCTGTGAGAATAAGGAGAGATGGTGAGGATGACTCGAGCCCCTTTTGCTCTGTATAAAATTATTGCATTTGGCAGGTTGAAATTCTCAACATTATTGAATGAAAGCATACCCACACCAGCTTATTTAATAGTTCTCTCTCCTCAAAGAACTAGGAGGCTAGAGATCCCCAACAGATACATCTTGGCACGCTCCCTAAACTACAGCTCCCAGGACTCCCAGACATCAACTGACAGATGGAAGTTTGTCATGGCTTAGCTCAAACTGGCATCCAGTTGCTATGTGCAGTATGTTATACTGGGTAATGAATTTAGTAAATGAGACTAATCATGCAAACCAATGCATGCTTGATTCAGAAGTAAGACCCACTGTGTTCAATGGGGTTTACTCCCAGGTAAGTCTTCATAGGATTGCAGCCTTATGATGTCATTTTGAAGCATCCCTCAAAGTTGAGTTTCAAAAGCAAAATTCGCATTTAAAGCCCCCTTTCTGAAATAGGCCAGCTTTTAAATGTGTATGACATTTCCTTTCAGTTCTAGCCTAGATCACTTCTTCCAGCACTGCACCTGCCTTGCTTGTTCTCTGGCCATAATTTTCTAAGGTAGAATTTTCTGATTGGCCAGCAGTGTTTGCCCTTTGCCCTTTCAACCAGCATGTTCCAGTGGACCAACTCAGGCCAAACCAAATGTGATACAGGAGAACTGCAAATGCATCCCTACCATTGTTTTGTTTCACTAAAAGCAGGTTTGGAGATGGTTTGGATCAGGGCTGTGGTGCAGATGCAAGGGAATTTAAGCCTTTCCCAGTGTCACAGGCTTTAGTTTAGCCAAATCCCCTCTCCATCTGAATGATGTGATCACAGGTCTCCATGTCATGTGTAGCTTGGCCCTAAGGGCAAAGTGATACATGTGAGGAAGGTGGGAAATCCTAACCCTATAAGGTCCAACTTAGATCTAACCACTTGGGAAAGTGATCTTGATGAATCATGCCAGATTTGCATGTTGCGGAAGGATGTGAAATGGGAAAAGCTGCATCAGAAAATATTAGATAAGGGGTTTCAAAAAAAAACAAAAACAAAAAACCAGCATGTATCATAACACCATTATGGAGATCTGTGGGTCACCCAAAGTTAAGGCCAAACAAGATGTTTCAGGGCATTCTTACTCACATTTAAAGTGGGTGGTGGGAAAGTTTACACCAGAAAAAGAGCTTGGAGGAAGGGGAGCCAAGCCCCTCACTTGCCTTATCACTATGCAGTTTTCTCCATGCCCAGATCATTTCCAGTAAACGGATCGTGCTGGGTGGAAAACTGCTTAAACCAGTGGAGCACAGAGGTAAGGGGGCAGGTGTTGTATTATTGTCATGTGACACACACCTCTATTCCAGCTTTGTATGTGAATGGGAAAGACATGAACACAGCTGTTCTGCCACATCCACTTTGCCCCTGAGGGTACTCTTCTGGTTATCCCTTAACCCTTTGAGGAGCATCATAATAATTAATTTAAGGCAAAATGAGCTCCCCAGAATTTGCATTAAAAATGGTTCCCGGCAGCGGTGTCATCTACTCTCTCGTAAGCCGGAACGCGGGCGGGACTTGAGTGATTGACAGACGGTCGACTCACTTCCGGGTTCTTCGCGCGCCCCGCGCGGCTTTCCCTCGCCTCGGAGGG
>JAJKFI010000047.1:6387090-6415593 GCA_029204185.1 Lerista edwardsae
TCCGGGTTCTTCGCGCGCCCCGCGCGGCTTTCCCTCGCCTCGGAGGGAGCGCCTGCTCGCCAGGGGGGATGGGTGGGGGGCGCGCCGGGTGCCTGGGCGAGCAGGCGCCCCCTCCGAGGCGAGGGAAAGCCGCGCGGGGCGCGCGAAGAACCCGGAAGTGAGTCGACCGTCTGTCAATCACTCAAGTCCCGCCCGCGTTCCGGCTTACGAGAGAGTAGATGACACCACTGGTTCCCGGGCTCGGAACCAATCACCCACATAAGAACACATTACTTGAATTTTTTGTTTTGCCCCTGCAAGTTGGTTAAAAAGTGCCCTCAGCATCTGCAGAGTGGATTTCCTTTACATTGTGTAACTTGGGCTGCAATCCTTTACACACTTTCCTGCAGGTAAGCCCCATTGAACACAATGGGACTTACTTCTGAATAGACATGTCTAGGATTGCACTGTTAATCAGTCTGCCATGTGTTTTGTCATGCAGGATCGGGGCCTGGCTTCCAGCAGGCTTGATCTCTTGCAGCTCTGACTCTGCAAAATTAAACCTTGAGAAAACCTCCAAAGACCAAACTCACCCTTCCCTCTCCAGCTCACACCGCAGTGTGTGTGAGCTGTTGCTTGCATAAATATTTATACAGCCAATGTTCTTGCAAACCTAAAGCTTTATCTGGAATTTTCATTTTGGCGATAAGTGTAGATAATTTATTTATAATTAATGGAGACCTCAAGTCCCATCTTTGCATAGCCTACCAGCTTTCATCTATAATTGGGATGTACAGCAGCCTTCCAGCATCCAGCTCTCCTTATCAGTTTTCAACTATACTGTACATTTTTCTTTACCCGTTCAACAAAGGAACATGCTGTAATTTACCTTTGCATCAGAGGGGATAGAGACTTCTTTGAAAATACCCATTGTGCAAGGAGATGCATCCTTAAAAATTGCTTGGGCTTTAATCTTTTCACCCTCCCCTTGCCTCCTTAGCCCTTTGACCTCTGTGTTTCCCTCACCCCCATGTAATGACGGTGTAGTAGTTTGGGAGTTGGACTGAAGCCTGGAGAATCCAGGTTCAAATCTTCACTTAGCCATGAAGATTGCTGGGTGACTTTGAACCAGTCACTTTCTCTCCGCTTCACCTACCCCATAGCGTTGTTGTGTTGAGAACAAAAGGAGGGGAGCAACTACATACAGTGCCCTGAGCTCCTTAGAGGAAGGGTGGTATAAAAATGTGGAAGTGGAGCATGCCAGCTCAGGAGTCGGGAGGTCTTGGGACGGCCCTGATCTGAAGCTGCCTAGGGAGGCAAAGTCTGGCTGTTCCTCCTGCCTCAGAATGATGGTGGGGGGGGGGGGGGCAGCAAATAGCAACCCACTCAAATCAAGCAACATGTAGCCAATGGTTATTCAACCTGAGTCCTCCTAACGCCTTCTCCTGGAGTGCCTGATGCTGAGCCCTGGCAGCCCCCTCGGAAAGCCAGACTCTTATCAATGGGATGAGATACCCATAGCTTCACGGGCCCCAACCCCTGCTTCATTATCTCCAAGTCCCTCACAGCTTTGCACTTGGCCCTCTGAGTTCTTTTTCTGTAAAAATGCCATTGTGATAGAGGGGGGCATCAGCAGCAATTTTCTTGTGGGGCGTGTTATACTCCGGCACAGCAAATTAACTGTGCACTATGTCCTTAAAGCTACCACGGCCTCCAGTTCCTATCCCCCTACCACACTATGCTATGCATGTTTACTCGGAAACCTGCCCCATTGTACTCTATGGGGCTTATTCTCAGGCGTGTGACTATAGGATTGGGGCTGGTCCAAGACCTCGGGAAGCCTGAGGTGGCAAAGCAAATGCTACTCCCCTTACCCGACAACATACCGACAACCTGCTTTTCCCAGTCCCCAATGTTCTAGCTCAGCACCCTCTTCCCCTCCATGTTTCCACTTCTTTTCTGTCACCCTTTTCCAGCCCAGGGGGGAAGAGGAGTGGAGGCAAGTAGGCCAACAGAATTAGATGCCGCTGCCCCCCCCCTTCCTGAGGCAACTGCTTCAGCTGGCCTTGTGGATGAGCTGGTCCTGAGAGGACTGCAGGTCTGCATTAAGAGCCTTCTCCGAGCTGTATATAAACTTGTAACAATAGCTGTTAAATTAGCAGCACTTGCATGCTGGAATTCCAAGTCAATACCCTGCATTTGGGTTCTTGACCCACCTGTTACAAATATAATCTGGCTGGATTAATTAGCTGAATAAAGCCACAGCCATATGTGAAGAATAAAATAACACACTGGTCTTATGCACACTCTTTTTGTCCCATTGCTGAGATCCTGTTGTTTGCTCCTAGGAATGTGGGGTAAGAACAAAGAATTTTCTGCTCAGAGGGCAGCATCCCTTTTGGTAAAAGGAGTTCCCCAACGCTGCTCATTTTTGTGAAGCATGATTGTTGGCTTGTGAAGCTCATTGAGACAGGTGGAGGGTCTTGCCTTACCTTTTTGAAGTTCAATTTCTCTATGCCGAATGGCCAGCGTTTATTGCAACAGCATCTTGGACATAGGATCACTGAAATGAGACAAAGTGAGAGTGGGGAGAGGTTGTCGGAGCATTTTGGAAGGAAGGTTGTCTTTGAGCTGCTCTTGCCACTTTCCAGATGCTTTTGTGACTGCTAATAGCAGATCTCTATCCCGCTTTCCTTGGCATTTGCAGCAAGGAAAAAGGAACCAATTGTCTGCCCTTGTCTATATTTTCCCCAGGGCCATCTATTACCCAGCTTTTAAAAATGTCCTCCACATGTCTTGTGTCCCCATGACTTTCATTAAAAACACGCTTGTGCCCCAGTTGCCAGGAACACTGAGGAGCATTGTACTGTAATAAGAACATGCATCAATGCAGGGAGCCTTGGTGATAGGGACTGATATGAGAGATGTGAGACTCCTTCATGCATCTATTTCAGCAGGTGGTGGTCTTATGATCCCTACTGGCCCTCAGTAGCATCAGCCTGTGGTGAGCCAGTTACATCTAATTCACCATGGTGGTGGTTAGGTTTTGGTTTCCAGAAGTATTGCTATCCTAGGCAGAGTGCCTCTGAACATAGGCAGAGAGTTTTTTTCCTTTAAGAGAAGCAAAGTTTAACTTAGTTACCCAAGCACGTACATAGTACCCATCCCCATAAAGAGAGAAAATGTGTTATGACACATTCTTGAAGCATTTGTTTTCTTGGTGAAAGAGACCAGATCCTTCTTTCTCGCTCTGTGTGTGTTTAATGGAACTAAGGAACATTTCTCTCAATATCATACTGTGAGAATGGGTATGCAATATAAGCACGCCATGAGCAACTCAGTGCTCAGAAGTGCTGCAATGGTTTGTTTTTTAATGCAACAAGCAGACTTTTTTCTGACCATATTCTCTTCTTGCAACTGAAAATGAAGATAAAACTCTTCAAGGAGATCCACATTTGACTTGTTCTTTAGCCTAATTTTTTGTCTTGTCTTGTACCGCTTCAGATTTTAGTTTTGGCTGACTGCTCCTTTGTCCCATATATATATCTGCATTTCTGTACTTGGAAAACAAGAATCAGGGTTCCTACTTATCTCTCTAACTTGTTTTCTATGGGCAGTTTATTGGGCGGGATTTAAGAGCCTTCAGTCATGTAAACCCAATTTGTGGTCTGAAGTGATGCAGGCCACTCAGTGAGAAGTAGATCTTTGGCTTAGTCACCAACCCAACCACCATGCAAGCATCCAGGCATGCACCATTACATCTCATTACCCCCATTCTTTGTCCCTGTTGTCCCCCCCTTCTGCTGTTCTCCTCCCCCACCACCCACAACTAATGTAGAACTGGAAGCTCCTTAAAGGCAGGAACCGCTCCCTTTTTCTTATATTACTCTGCAAGTGGCCAAGTTTACTGATGACACTGCAGAAATAAATCATCCTTGCATCCACTGAGCATCTAGATCAACTCCTGCACTGCTATAAGTGGCTGCCAAAAAAATTACCTGCCTTGGAAACCTGTTCTCCAGGGACCGCAGTAGCAGCTACATAACTTTCACTTTCATGAAAACAAACACCCACATGAATGACAGGGAGCTAAAGCAATTGGTTAGATGCCAGCATGTGGGCGGGGAACGGCAGATTGAAGGTTTGCTAGCTTTGAACCCTGCTGGCCATAGCAACCATCAAGTTCAAGTGTAACAACACCCTTTCTCTCTTCTTCCCCCCCCCTCACAAACTGTCACTAGATTTTCACTTCAGTCCACTGAAAAGTGCCTCTAGGTGGCACCAGTAAGATGTCAAGTAACAACAGCAAGACTTTGAGACACTCTGGGTGGCCTCCCCACAGCTGTGGGACGCAAGAGCTCCAGGATGAAAAGGGAGGATGAAAATAAAAGGGACAAATTAACGCTTGGTCATTCAGTTCTAAAAATATTTCCTTGGTAAAGGTTTCCGCATGACCGAATGGTCTAGTTGTGACCAACTGTAGGGGGCGGTGCTCATCTCCATTTCAAAGCCTGGAGAGCTGGCATTTGTCCGAGGACAAGCTTCCGTGGTCATGTGGCCAGCATGACTATATGCTGTGGTGCACGGAACGCCGTTACTTTCCCACCGAAGTGGCCCCTATTTCTCTCCTTGCATTTTTAGGTGCTTTCGAACTGCTAAGTTGGCAGGAGCTGGGACAAGCAACGGGAGCTCACTCCATCATGCAGTCTTGAACTCCCAACCTTCTGGTCAGAAAGCCCAGCAGCAGCAGTTTAACCTGCAGTGCCACCATGTCCCTTGCTACCCGACAGCTAAAACAAAACAACTACTCCAATATACAGTATGCTGAAAGAGAAGGTGTTCCACGTTTTCCACACTACATTTATTAGAGACAAATCTAAGTTTGGGACTGGTGGCTTTGAAGAGAGTAGAAAAATAAGTTAAGAGAGACATTGCTTCCCCACAATGTGAGTATGCTGTTTTTGCCATCCTCTGTTGCCTCTGCTCAGTAGATCTGGCAAGTTTTTGAAAAGGTACAAAAACCTGCAAACCTGTTTGACCAAAGGTGAAAAGGACATGAGCATGAACTGTTTCTTGCCATGAGGAGTGATTCCCTCCTTCAAACTACCTTCAGGTCTGTCAGGTGTGTGGGGACGAGGATGCTGTCTAGTCCGTTTCCGACCTTATGCCTTTAAAAGCATACATTGGCTTAGTTATATCCCTGTTCTTCTTCAGATGACTCTGTTGCATTTCTTTAGCAACATCCATTTGTTTTGTCTGGGCCCTGGAGAGAGATGCTATACTCCCAAATGATTGTGTTTCCCTGATTACTAAGCAGGGAAAACGTTCATCTGGGACTATAGCTCCATACTCTCAGGTTGTGCTTTATTGTTTGAGGGGTTTGTGTGTTTTTGGCATGTTAACCTTTATATAGCTCTTTCTGAATGTGCCAAGAGCTTTACATGTATTATCTCAGTGTAATCCTTATGATCTTATGACCTTATTTTTTCACACCTTTGCACAGAGCCTTCCATCATGCCTGCATGGCAGCATCTCCAGACAGCCCAGTGATGACACTATAACTGAGAATTGGTGTACTGTGTAGTGCTTTTCAACAAAAAGTTCACAAAGTGGTTTACAGACAAAATCAAATAACGATATCCAGGGCCAGCTTTACGCCAGTTAGACCAATTTCTCCCAAAATGGGCCCCACACCTAAGAGGGGCCCTATGCCAGGGTAATCTGATAGTAAACGCAATTACATATTAAAATATGCTTAGGTGTATTTGGTCCATTAATTCACATGCACTTTTAAATGCACGTTTTGATTGCTTTCCATTAAAACCAAAGAGATATAAATACATTTTATTTAAGACTAGCCTTTTGTTACCTGGTGTTGCCAGGGTAACAAATTATCCCAAGCTTCTAGGCAACCCTGGAAACTATGGATTCGACACTAATTTCGGCCGTTTTCGAGTATTTTTACACGGCACCCCCTTCGCACCCCCACTCCTAGGGGTGCTAGGGCTGTCGTACCCCCCACAGTATTTGTTGCCAGATTGTAAGGCATACGTGTACCAAGTTTGGTGTCAATCGCTCCAGGCATTCCAGCAGGCCTTGGCGGAAGTTTTGTTTCGCACCCCTTCTTGCCCCCCCCATGCCACCGGGGGCCGAACCCGGACTCCAACGGCGTCAGGAGCGTCACCGCTTGTCTCGGTGATCTCGGATTCAATGCCGATTTCAGCCGTTCTTGACCATTTTCACATAGGGCTCCCTGTGCACCCCCACCCCGTGGGCGCTAGGGGGGGCCTGACCCCCACAGTGTTTGTCGCCAGGCCACAAGGCATGCGTGTGCCGAGTTTGCGCGTCGCTCCAGGCGTTGCGGAGCCTATGCGGAACACACACACACGCACACACATCTGATTTTATATATAGAGATTCTACAGACCTTGGCTATGAACATGTGGCCCCATAACTCTTAAGACCAGCCCTGAGAACATCCAAGGCAGGCATAAGAAAGGAACCAAGGATTTTGAACTCTTCTTGATGTGCCGGAAAACTCATTCACCCTTCCCCTCTGACAAGGTGGTAGAGAGGGAAGAATGGGTTAGTTCCACCTTAAAGGAGGCTGCACTCCCTGGAAGGAAAACTTCAGATACATCTTGTACAAATTAACATCACAATGGCCAAGCATGATGCACTTTCTGCCTGGAGCTGCAACATCTAGTTGACTAATCAGATTAATTTGGTTGAAAACCTTTTGATCAATTCTGAAAGAAAAACATGCTTCCAATCAACTGGAAGCAGTTTTTCAAAATGCCCATAATTTCTAAGATGAGCACTGACAGAATAGCCTACACCTACAGAGGATATGAACACCTGCAGAAACAACAGGTAGCAGTTGCTGTCTTGGATGGGGCATTTTTTCCCCTCCTTGAAATGTCCCATCTGAAATGGCACTTGTTGTCGACATAAGTGTGTATCTTCTAAAGACAAAGAAAGGATGCTTCCTGCTTTAACAACTCTATTGTGGTGTCCAAATGCAAATGCATGCAGATTAAACAGACTAATCTCTTCAAACTCATACAATTAATTGACTAAAATAGCTCTCAGGGGGGAGGCAGTCCCATTGCTGAACAATCTCCTAAGCCTTCACCTTCTTCCATGAAAAATGAAATTCCAACAATCATATAAGCCAGACACAGCGTGGCAGGTATTAAAACTAGATTGTCACACTAAGCATGTTGATCAATGGTACCTTCTTACAATAGTTACCCATATGACTGCTTCAGAGCTGTGATGGTGGCGATGCTACAGGCTGGCTGTTTGGCAGCATTTATTGAAGCTGCTAAATGGGTCGCTGCAGTGCTCTCCTTTTCTTGCCAGCTTGAAGACATTGATGTTGCCAGCTTCCCCTCCAGTTAATCCAGATTTGAAATCAGAACGGGGCTTTTTTTGTGTGTGGTTTAAAAAAAAAATTGCAAAGGTTATTAAGTCCCTGGCAGCATTTACTCTCTGCAAAATCTATGACTCAAGGAGCAATCAGGGGCTTAGCAGCACGTGCAGAGCTGTGAAAGCAGCTGTCCTTAGCCAGTTGGCAATGTCCAGGCACTCAGTGCTGGAGGGGAGAGAGGCTGAAGGGGATGGATCCCTGCCTGGTGGGAGACTTCACTGGGAAAGGGGGAAAGGAAGGCCCAGGCTGTGGGCTTAGCATTTGGGGGCATGATTGCTTCTTCCTGAACCTTTTGATGTCTCGAATTAAATGCTTGAATTCTGGTGATGGCTAAAAAGGCCTGAGCCCCTTACCTTTTGTGATTTCACCCCCTTCCAGGGAAGTTTCTAGTCTATTACAGGGAGGGGACATGATTGGACTCAAATTGGAAGGAGTAATGGGATGGGCCTTATGGATTTCATCAGTGGTGTCATTCAAATGATTTAGGAACAGGAACTCACTTTTGACTGGCACTTGTCGGGAACCCGGAACCAGCCATGAAGCCCGTTAGGATCCGGAACACCCGTTCCGGTCCGTTCCCCCTGAATGACATCACTGGATTTCATTTGGTGCTCCTCTGCATTATCCCCCTCAATAATTTCAGCATTGCTGAGTTGTTGCTCAGTGTTCTTTCATGCTTTGTTCTTCCCCTTTGTTGTATGTGTGCATCCCTGTGTAGGGTTGCCAACTAGTTTTATCGCACCTGCTCTGCACCTTAAAACAGCAGTGCAGAACTGCAACAGGCTGAGCTGTTTCCAGCAGGATGATAAAAGGAATAGACATGAAGCCAGTGAAGCTTTTCCTATGTGTCAGACTGCTGTTAAAGACACAGAAGCCATTGCAGTTCCAGGTTACATATACCATCCCTTGGACGTCTGACAAGTATGCACAACCATGTCTTCATAGGGCACTCTTCGGCTGCAATCCTAAGCACCCTTTTCTGGGGAGTAAGTCCCATTGAACACTATGGAATTTGCTTCTGAGTAGATATACAGAGGATTGCACTCCTAGTAACTGAAAGGCTAATACATAAGGTTCGAGAAACGATTGCTTTGCCTGGGAGAGATGAGTGGTAAGTAAATATGTATGCTAGAACTTGTATGTATTATACATGAGAGAATGTATAATATTACATAGGAGGGGAATATTAGAAAAATATGGAGAGAAAAATCTGATTATTGGATTTAGAAGCTTTTGATAACAATTAGAATACATAACACAATCCTGTGCATGTCTACTCAGGAGAAGTCCTATTGAGTTCAATGGGTTTTGGACTTATTAGGCAAACTCCGTAAGCTAGTGGGGGACAGGGAGGCCTGGCATGCTGTGGTCCATGGGGTCGCGAAGAGTCGGACACGACTTAGTGACTGAACAACAACAAAGTCAAAATTACTCAAGTCACAGTTCTGGATGAGTCAGCAAAGGGTGCTCACTAGGACTAGTGCACTAGTCAAGTTGCAGGGAGCGGAGACTTAAGATTCAATTCGAGTCCCGCCACGGAGCCAAATTCCCATCCCTGCTGGACTATAAGAAGCTATTAGAGTTAAGAACTGCTCCCTCGTTGGCGGTATTTCGGCGGGGACTGAAGACCTTTTTGTTTAAGCAGGCGTTTAGTTGCTGACAGGCTGGCTGGTCTTTGTATTTGTATTCTTTTTATAATCCATGGGATGACTGTTGTATTTTTATATTGTACTTTTATATTGTTTTAATTTACTGTTTTTAATTGGATGTTTTTTATTTCTGTTTTTAATCTGTTTTGTAATGCCGCCTTGAATGCCTTTTTAGGCAGAAAGGCGGGGTAAAAATTTAATAAATAAAAATAAATATTGTTCCAATTCCAATCAAATTCTCTTTTTCTCACTGTTCTTTATCTTCTACTAGCTTTTTTTACCTGGTGTTGCCCGGGCAACAAATTATCCCGAACCTGGACTCAAACGGCATTGGGAGTGTCACCATTCGCCTCAGCAACCCCAGACACTACAGATTTTACACCAATTTTGGCCGTTTTTGACCATTTTCACATGGGGTCCCTGTGGACCCCCACCGCTAGGGGGGTCTGACCCCCGCAGTGTTTGTCCCAAGACTGTAAAGCATACTGGTGTCAATCGCTCCAGGTGTTCCAGCAGGGCATGGCAGACGTTTTGTTTCACACCCCTTCTCGCCCCCACGTCGAGGGGGGCCAAACCCCCACAGTGTTTGTCACCAGGTTGCCAGGCATCCGCATGCCGAGTTGGGTGCCACTTGGTCCAGGCATACCAGTGGGGCATGTTGGATATTTTGTTTTGTACCCCTTCTGGCCCCCCACGCCAAGAGGGGCCCAAACTCCAACGGAGTTGGGAGCGTTGCCACTCGTCTCGGCAACCCCGGAAACAATGGATTCCAATTTCGGCCATTTTTGACCATTTTCACATGGGGGCCCCTGTACACCCCCACCCCTGGTGGCGCTAGGGGCCCCCGACCCCTGCAGTGTTTGTGGCCAGGCCGCAAGGCATGCACATGCCAGGTTTGGTGGTAATCGGTCCTGGCGTTCCAGTAAAGCATGGCGGATGTTTTGTTTTGCACCCCTTCTTGCCCCCCATACTGGGGGGGGAGCTGAACCTGGACTCCACCAGCATCAGGAGTGTTGCCGTTTGTCTTGGCACCCCCGGAAACTACAGATTCAATGCCAATTTCTGCTGCTTTTGAGCATTTTCACATGGGCCCTCCACGGACCCCCACCCCCAGGGGTCCTAAGGGGGTCTGACCCTCCCCCCCAGTGTTTGTCACCAGACTGGAAGGCACAAGCATGCCAAGTTTGGAGTCAATCAGTCCAGGCGTTCCAGGAGAGCATGGTGGATGGTTTGTTTTGTGCCCCTTCTTGCCCCCCCCATGCTGAGGGGGGGCCGAACCCAGAGTCAAACAGCGCTTATCTCGGCGACCCCCAGAAACGACAAATTCGACACCAGTGTCGGCCATTTGGATCATGTTTATGTTTCACACACACCCCGCACCCCCATCCCTGGGGGTCCTGGGGGGGTCTAACCCCCCCCCCAGTGTTTGTCGCCACGCCGCAAGGTGTATGTGTGCCAAGTTTGGTGTCAATCGGTTCAGGCGTTGCGGAGCCTATGCGGAACACACGTTCTCTTTTATATATATAGATTGTCCCAGCTCTGCTGTTGGATGCCTGCACAGCTCCCTCAAGTTAACGTCCCCTCTTCATAAATGTGATGCATTTAGCTTAGGAGGGCAGTTGGCATGTTACTAAAGAAAGATGATTAATTTTCTTATTCATTCCAGGAGAAGTGGAGTTGGTAAATAAGAGCAAGGCCAATGGAAAAGACTGGCACCTCTCTGCAGTTGCACCATAGATAGCAACTATAGATAGCAGGATTAGATGTGGCATTCATCTTGCTAGTGGATTTTTGCATCTTGTATTTTGAGCATGCGTTACCCCAAGTGCTCGATTCAGTCTCTGAAATCTACTTCCAGATTTTGCCCCAGGAAAGTCACTATCTTCTTAAAGAGGCACTTGCTACCCTGCACGTCAGTCAATCAAAAAGTATTTATATACCACTTTTCAACATGAAGTTCCCAAAGCGGTTTACAGGCAAATAATAATAAAATTAAATGGTTTCCTGTCCCGAAAGTGCTTCAGCATGGGAAAGGTGGGGTATAAATACTTTAAATACGTGTATTTATTTGTCATACGCTACAGTACATTCATCATCTCACCCACTCCAAACTTGTAGAAGGAATGCTGTGCAGTACTTTAAAAGCTACAAACCTCTGTAGCTACAAACCTCTGTAAGGAGCTGGCTGAGGAGGTAAGTTTATTATATCACAGGCACTAGCTAACAGAAGCCATCCACAGGGAGCTATTCCCCACTCAAAACTCAATGCAGTGAAAGTGACATTTACTTTTCCTTTTTGTTATGAGCAAACCATGAGGATGGTTTGCAAGCAGTAAAAGTGCCTCAACTTATTTTTTTGACAACAATTTTGAAACATTCACCTGAGAATGTCCAACCAAGATCTTCTGGTGTCTGGGATAGTTTGGTGTGTATTTTGGTATGTACACTGCTTTGCGAACCTTTTTGTTGAAAAGCAGTATATAAATGTATTTACTAAGGAATCCACCACTTTCCTCTTCACTTCCTCCTCCATTCTGCCCCCCCTTCCAATCAAGGAAGTGGGAAGGGCAATGGGGGCAATTGGGCAGGTGGACGTGGACACCCCTTACTGCCTGAGGCAACTACCTGCCCTGTCCAGCATGCTGAATCAATGAGCCAAGACATTGCAATTGCTGGAAAAAGGAGTGACCCAGAAGAGTCCTGAGTTGGAGTTCTTGGCATTGGGTTCTGCTTCTGTTTGTGCTGCTACTTTATCCGGTTGGGTCCCATTATCTCTTCTTAATCTCATCACCAAGCTGGAACCTAATTAAAAGAAAGCTGCACATACATACACATAGTGAGCCTAACAGCCTGTATCCTGGCAGGGGCTTCTTAAAACAATAAAGCCAGCAGCTGCAAATAATTACATGTGCACCAGGTGGAATGAGCTGGTGCTGCTAAGCTGGTATTTCAGCTCTGTGTGCATCAGAGCTTGCTGATTGGACGTTGAGGATGCCAGATCTCAAAGGAGGAAGTCATCCTGAACGTTCTGTTGGTGGAGGAAAAGAGCCTAAGGGCCAGGCATGCATTTGTGCTTATGTTGGCCCATCCATGCAGCCACCTGATGTGGGTTGCTTCAGTGGCAGATGGCAAGGGATCTGAGTTTGCTGTGGATTTAGGGTGCCTTTCACCCCAAGTCTGTTGCTGCCACCAATCCAAGCTGCACTGATGTGCTTCACACTCACTTGAGCGAGAAGCAGATCATCTCCTTCCTTATGGTTCTCCTTGTGCGCTGTCATGAAACTTAGAAATGCAGGGCTTCTGGTTTCATTTATTATAACCAGAAGTCCCACTCCTTTCACAAGGACCAGTGTAAGGGTTTGGGTCTGTTTTTTAATACAGAGGAGGCAGCAGAGACGTAACAAGGGTGGAGCCTGAAGGGCACCTGCCCAAGGGTGCTACACCGGGGTGTGTGTGTGCAATTTTCCTGCAGACCACTTTAAAAATGTTCAAAAGTAAAGAAAAAAGCCCCAGATAGCTTCCCCTACATCTGCGCAGCAAAACTGAATTTGGATTGCTCTCCAGGCAGTTTTCTTAATATAAGTCCCTTCTGCCTCTGCCAGGTTGCATAGAGGCCCTCCCTTTGCCCAGGGGTGCTGCATATCCCTCCTTGCCCCAGGTGCTTTTTTGTCTAGTTGCGCATCTGGGTGACAGGCCCAAGATGGCATCAGGCAGCATTTTAGGTAGCACTACCAATGATTTGTCTTATCTGCATAAGTGGGTCTGCAGACAGGTATTTGCTGCATTCACACATTACATTTTAGGTGTACATTTAAAACACACCTAAATATCTACTCTGCCTGGCAGCAGCAATTCAAATTTTTAGAGCCAGGGGAGGGTCTTTTCCAGATGCCAAGGATTGAATCTGAAACCTTTCCCATCTAATGCATGTATTCGACAACTCTGAGACTGGCTCCTCTGTGTGGAACAACCCTGAGACGCTGGAGGTAACATTTGAGGTCTGGTTATCACAACTGGCAATGAATGGGGCCAAACTGCTTTTTGCTATGATCAGGATCTAAATCCATCGAGGCAGTGATTCTTCTTGCCAATAAAATTTGAATTCTGGGTCAGACTCTTTAAATGTTTTTCCCCCCTGGTTGGCTCCAACAGCTATTGCAGGCAACACTACAAGCTGGTGTCTGTGTTACAAATTCATTTTCCTTGCTAGGGAGAGCAAAATGTTCATGAGAAAATACTTTCTAGGGCGTAGGGGGTGTAGGGAAATGGTGGAGCTGAAATGAAAGCAAATTCATTTTGAAATGATGAAACATTTTAAATTTAGGGACACAATTCAGCCCGCAGCAAGCATGCAGTTCAAAATGACAGGCTGAGTGGCTACCTCACAAGTCAATTTGCAAGCCAGGTGTTTTTTGTCTTCCATTGTTTATTTTTAGTCCTTTAAGCACTTAACATTGCCACTGTAAAGCCAATATAGTCCAGTTTGCCTATATTTCATGTTGAGAGGATATTTCATGTTGACAGTGGTTTACAACAGCCCTGTAATGTAGTACATTCTTAATATTGCAGGTGAGTTGATACTGATGTCTGTTTCCACCCAAAAATAATCTTCCCCTGAGTCTTTTCAGGTTGTAGCGAAGGTCAAAGTATCCCATTGACTTCCAAGTCAAATCTGTCACTCCATTGCATGCTGAAGCCTTTTATTCCACTGACCCCACCCTCAATGACCCCACCTTTACCACTTTCATATCAGTCTTAAAAACCACCCTTTCCATTAAGACTTCAGCATAACACCTTGTAGATCTCTTTCCCTAAACTGAAACTCCTGTATTGGAAACACTTGCATATTCTTCCCCTGCTTACCACTGTTTCCATTTCCCTCCCCTTCCTGTACTGTCATCTAGATTGGGTCATCCAGATTCTATGCTCCTTGAGGCAGAGACCTGTGCTCTTATGCTGGGTGAAGTGCTATGTACATTTATAGTGCTATTGACTATTGAATAATAGTGGTTCAGACTTTTATCCAAGGCCATTTTTCAAAAATGCTCTCAAGGTTCCCCTCCTACCTCATCTTCACTGCAGAATGATTACCCTCTTTCCCAGGTTTGCCCAGGAGAGAGAGCTTGCCGACTCTGGCTTTTCACCTTGAGATTTAACTGCTTCCCCTGAGTAGGAGGCAAAAACCCTGAAACTTCAGCTCAAACTCTTGAGATCACTTAAGGATGCAAACCTGCAAAGAGAATCCAAGGGAAAAGGAAGTGCATTGAAGAAAAAATAAAGCATGACTCCAAAAAACATGCTGTATACTTATGAGGACTGTACTCTTAGTGAGGAGAGCACCCAGGGGGGATCCTGGGGGTGTGTGTTGGTGCCCAGGGGCACACCTCCAGGGGTATACCCTTGCCCACTGGTGCCATTCCCTGCCCTCCCAGCAGCTGTGGGTGGCACTTGGTAGCCGCACCATGTTGCTCTGGGAAGCGGCTTCTGCAGTGGAAGCCACTTCCCAAAGTGATGCAGCGTGGCTACCAGGGGCAGGCAGCACTTGGTAGCAGGGCAAACCTACTCTAGAAAGTGGCTTCCGCAGCTAGAAGTAGCCCCATTAAGCTGCTTCCAGGAATGGCTTCATGATCCTACTCAGGGGGCAGAGCAGGACGGGGCAGGAGGCAGCCGGCATCACTGCCGCCCCCCAGCCCAGCGCCTGGGGCATTTGCACCCCTTGCCCACCCAGGTCCACCACTGAGAACACCTCTTGTAGAGGGACTGGAGTACAGAGTAGCCACAGGGCAATTGAAAATCTAATGGGGAAAAGTTGAGATTAAAATCAGTGAAGAATCTTTCACAGGTTTGGCTTGTAGACTTTTCCTACCTACTTGCAAGTACGGAAAAGTCACTGTGAGGTCAAGACAGGCGCCCTGATATCTTGCAACCTGCACTTCTGTTTTTCCAGAGATGTGGCGTCAAGGGGCAGCAGGGGTCTCAAAGTCCTAGATCCGTATTGTGAAAGTGTCATAGAGAAATTGGCTGCTTGAGACTTACCATTGGACGAACTTGAAGAGATCCGTTATCAGAAGAAGCAAAGCTGACATGAAATGACATCTCTGCAAATAGAATGTCAGGGAGAAGAGGCAGAACAGTGAAAGAACTAGGCCAGCCCAAGGAGACGGCATGTGGCACAAAACGAGAGAGCATGTGATGTGCCGGCAGGGTAAATGGCCACACTTTGCACCCTGAAAGCAAGTGTGTCTGTTTCTCGTCTTCATTTGGTTTGGGATATCTATTAGAAATGCTTTTTCCCCACTCTGTGAAGTTACCAATTTCCTCCCAGGTCTTTTGTGAGAGCTGTCTGCCACTCCGTACCACCTCCAAGCTTCTAGTCCTAATTGGGAAAAAAATTCTCCACAGTTTTCCAAGACAATGTGCGGAAGCAATTCTCAGTCAACCCAATATTGCAAAGGGCGCAATCCTAACCTGGCATAGCACCAGCGCAGCGCACTTGCACTGGACCAGCACTGTTGCAAATGTGCCTTTAGGTGTAAATGCATTACTGCGGATTTGGTGGCTGGGCCGGCACAGGCAGTAGCACCAGTTCATGGGCATTGTGGCACCCATCAGCTGCGCCAGTTGAGTGCCAGCTTAGCTCTGCCAGAGTAGGCCCGTGCCAAGGGTGTGCTGGAGGCGTAATGGGGCAGAAGGAGGAGGCTCCTTGGGCAGAGAGGGTGGTGGTCTTGGAACACGGATTGTATCCTAACCCCATCCCTAGGCTGGGCGGCCCCAATTCAGGCTGCTCCTAGCTGCATGGACTTGCGCCTGCTGGTGCAGATCTGAGCAGCCCTATTGGTCTGTATGCAGCTTACCATTTGTCCCCTTGCCCTGCACTGAGCTGCTCCTGCATCCTAACATGGTTAGGAAGCAGTGCAGATCTGTATTATCTGGGAGCCATGATGCCCCTACTGGATGTTTGCCTACCAAGCCCCCAGAGAATCCACCATCAGCTCACTTGTGGCCACTAACCCTGCCACCCTGCTCATCTTGGTGGCTGAGTGGCCACCAATAAGCCTGCAGCCGGCGTCACAGCCACAGAACAGCCTGCCATTGAGCTCTACCAAGGCCACAGTGCCTTGCACCTTTCAAGAGGCTTCTGATGCAGACCCCCCAGTTTGCTTTGGGAATAAGAGCACCGGGAGTGGGTTCTGGGTTACGAAGGAGGTGGAGTTGCATGTGCCTGCAAGGCAGGCTTCAATTAAAAGGCCTCATCCAGTGCTGCTGAAAATTTGGGGTGATAGGAGGCAAGGCTGAGGGCTTTGCCTTTGCAGCCAGAGAGATGCAGTGGTCCAGGAAGGTTGTCCTGTGAAGTGGTACTACCTGTGTCCCCTCTCGTAACAGTACTGAGGAGGGCAGGGAAAGGCTGTTCAGGTGGGATTAGGAAATCCTCCCCTTGGAGATAGAGGGTGCGATCCTAATCTGGAGTTAGGCCGGCACAGTTAGGCTAGCTAAATTAGGCCAGTACAAGGGATGCCATAAAGTATGTTTGGACCACTCTCGGAGTCAGGGAGGATGGTGCACGTCTGTGGCTTGGCCTCTCTGACTCTGAGAGTGGTCCAAACAGGCTTTTCAGTGGCCCTTATGCCAGCCAAACTTTGCTGGGCTGACTGTGCTGGCCTAACTCCAGGTTAGGATTGCACTCAGGGAGAAATTACCCAGGCACTCAGTGGAGATGGTCTGGTGAGTACAACAGAGATGGGTATGCTTTTCCAACGCTGGAAAATGGGACACAGGCAACTCCACAGTAACTTACACAAATTGCATACAGATATCTTCTTGACAGAAAAGCAATTAATACCTTAAAATTGTTTTTATGTATTATTAATAGTTATTTAATTTTAAATTATATAATTGATTATTATTATTATTAGTAGTAGTAGTAGTAGTAGTAGTAGTAGTATAGGTGTATTTTTTTAAGCTAGGGTGGTAAATTAGTTCTGAGACTTGGAAGATCCAGGTTCACAGCCCTGCTCAGCTATGAAGCTTCCTGAATGATGTTGGGCCAGTCACTATCTCCCAGCCTCACCTACCTCACAGGATTGTTGTGAGGACAGAAGGAGGAGAGGAACTGAGCTTCTTGGAGGAAGGGAGGCATAAAAATGTGAAAAATATATTGTTATCCATAGTGGCCAGTGAGGTATCCAATTCGTTCTGCCTTCAATTTTGTAAGTTGAAGGGTATGTTTGAACCAACCACTACACTGTCCAAAAACTGCATTGTCAGAATATGCCCCTTCTTATGGCTGGTCTATATTTATGAGGTTGACTGGTCACCTCTGGGCAGTCCCAACCTCTTCATTGGTTGTCTGTTGGTGGGTCATGGCCTGATCTAGGATCTCCACTACTATGTATTTCTTGTTCTTTGTTTAGGGTGTTTTTTAAAAGAGAACTGAAGGTGGAAATGTGGGGGGAGGGCAACAAATAACCAATACAAGGGAAGACTGAATTATTTCACCTTAATGGTTGGTGTTGAAGAAAGAATTTCAGCAGGTATACTTTTCCCCCCTGCAAAGTTTAATCCGCCAAAATGACTTCCACACCAGTCCTAGAATTAATGAAGGAAGGGGAGAGTTGGGCGAACCTTAAATGAAATTTGCAAACAGGAATGGGATGGGGAATTGGCCGGGTTGAGCACTGCCTAGGGACCTACAACCATCTACTGGCCCACCTGACCAGGCCACACTCTGAACCAGTGATATTTACAGCACCATGGAGGTGAGGTGCAGTACCATGGAGCCCAGTGACCTGGAAGTGACAAAACACCTCTGGGTCATGAATAGGGCTCCCATTCTAGTCATCTTTCTGAGACCCGCAGAGGCCATCTGCAGCCTCTAGGAGCTAAGCCTCAGAAACACCCCCCTGGAGATGTTTAAAGTGCACGTGTGGTTTTTGGCAAAAACTAGACGTGTCCGTTGAACACACCCGGCGGTGGGGTCTGATGCCCCTAGAGGCTGCGCATAGCCTCTGCAGGGCTCAGAAAGTCTCCCTGATGCAACCAGAGAATATTTCCAGTCCCGTCTAGGAGCTCAGGTGAGGCTCTGCCTCCTGACTGCATGTTCTTGCTCTGAACCCTCAGTATAGATGGCAATGAGAGCTGGGATGGTGTGGTGGTTTGGAAGCTGGACTGAGACCTGGAAGAGTCAGGTTCAAATCCTCACCCAACCATGCTTTGGTTCATGGGCCAGTCACCATCTCTCAGCCTCACCTGCCTCACGGTGAGGACAAAAGGAGGGTAGCAACCACCCTGAGCTCCCTAGAGGAAGGGTAGTATCAAAATGTGAAAAGTGAATAAGAGTGCCCAATATATCATGGCTGCAGTTAAGTGCAGACTTTGCCAGCAATCCAGGGTTGGCACTGTCACCAAAGGCTTAGCCCTAGCCTGCCCACCATTTTAGCTAAATCTGCATCCAAAGTTGCTCAGGGAACTGGCATAAAAGGTAAGGGGGGCTGACCCCCTTCTGACCCCTCTTGTAATTTCAGCCCAATAAAACATCTGTTACACATACAGGGGCCAAAAATTAAAGTGGTGCAGTCTGGGGTTGTAGGTGGGCTACGGGTCAGAAACCGTTGATGACTACTATTGTAGATCATTATGTAGATGGAGGTCCTTTCTAGCTAACCAGATATTTCTTACATGCAGGATGTGGATTCCAAATGAAGACTTTCTGATTGAGGCCAATCACCAGCTTTTCCTGTCCTGCTAATGCACTCCCATAGAGTAAAGATAACAAGAGGCGGCATGTTGTCCTTTTCTTGAAGCCATGGGTCAACAAATATGGCTGACTCATATCTTTCCCGCCAAGAAGGTCGATTGCCACGAATTCACGAATAAAAATCTCCCTGCACGTTTGTAAAAGTTAATTTCAACCTCTTTAAGCATGCCTGCGTGTTCTGCATACGGGTGTGCGAATCGCTGAACGAAAAATGGGATTTAATTTCCACGGAAAGATTCATGTATTCTCATTACATCGGCTCAATAAAACTACCGCTCAGTGAGTGCATTTTTTTTTGAAGCTGTGTAATTTCTCGTTGTTGCTAGCAGTCTTATTCACCATTTTCTGACACCCACTGTTAATGGTCTAGAAGGTAAAAAAAAAAAAATCCCCCCTCCTTTTTCCCCCTTCCCGTTTACACTTTTTTCCCACCTTCCATTTTCTACTGTAATATTTTCGAAATTCTGAACATTAACAGAATTTGTTTTATGGAGGGGGGGGTGAGTGTAGAAGTTTAAACAAAACTCTTAATAGTCTAGAAGTAAAAAAGAATTACTCTCCTATTGACAACTACTTGTGTTATGAAGAGATTTTAATGTAATTTTCCTACATATTTATCTAATTTTTGTCCACCCTCCCCTTTTTTTCTTTCCTTCCCGTTCACACTTTATTTTTACTTGTGTAGATTTAAATAGTCTGTCAAAATAGTGCACTCTGAGTTAAAATAGACAGCATTTCGTCCGGTGTGTTCAGTAATATAATTACGCGGAATTAAACCTTGGAATTGCATATTGAATCATAATAAGGTTACCAATGATGTTTCTACACGATCACACGTTATTTTCGTAAGTTTTTATTTCAGGAGTAAACTATTCATGTCTAAACAGTACGCGAAAACCAATCTGAAATACTTGGAATCAGCATTGTTTTGAGTAAACGAACATGGCTGCTAAGCCCACCCCCTGGCCTCATTTGGTTCCCTATCAATTCTTAAAGCATGCCGCCTCTTGTTATCTATACTCTCTGTGCACTCCTTTGTTTCCCCTCCCCCTTGAAAACACTATGGAACTATGAAAACACTATGGACCATTGAAGTGTGCAAATTGAATAGTGGTGCAAAAGAATCACATGGAATGGAAGAGAGGTTTCACATTTTCTTATGAACAGAGAATTAACATTGCTGAGATTTATTAATCATAAAATGGGATCCACCCAGTACATAAAATGTTTGTAGAGTACTTTAAAAGAGCAAAGCTTCATACAAGCCGCAGTTGCAGCAAAATCCCAGATCTTCCTTTTTGGATAAGCGAAACAGCACACAGCCTCACTCAGCCTCCTGACGGTTAAGGTATGAGATCCATTAGAGCATCTGTAATTATTTATAGAGAAAGAGAAAAGCACATTGCATTGATTGAAAAAAAAATCAGATTACACAGCAAGGGAACACTCCCCATTTCTAGGGAAGCATTCGTAAAAAGAATTATAATGAAGCGTTTTATAATAGCCAGCGGAATGACAACTCTTCACTTCCTTACTGATGCACTTAATTTCACTTTATTGCTGTTCATTGAACTCTAAAGCACTCTAAATGAAACCACAGAAAATGCTGACTGATATTTAGTAACACTAGTGGAGATATGACGTATCTTTTGATGGTACAGGCTTTTGGGCACCTGTACCTAATCAATATACCAATGCCAGCAGAGGGCTGTGCCCTAACATCCATAGTGATGTCACAAACATGCCAGAGCCTAGCACTTGGATGGCATGCTATTCCTTGGACTGCCAAGTGTCCGGATAGCTCTGCAGTCTCCAGTAAATTTTCACCAGCCTCTGGGTGACTACTGAAAGCAATTTTGGAGATTTTAACAAGACCTTCTTGGCTAATGACATTGGGCCACACTGGAGAAGTCTCCAGGAATAGTGTCAGCCTGAGTTGGCAACTAGCTTCTGTCATCAGCTGTATTTAATCAGAGAGGTGTGCCCCCAGAATCTTCCACAATGTTGCAGGAGCTGCTTAAGTACACCTCTGCCATAATGGGCATATGAGCCTGGAGCTGAGTGCTGCAGGACCATACTGCCAACAACACAAGGGATCCTAGCCCAGATCTCTTGTCTTGCATGCTGCATGCTTTTTTGGCTCCAGCCTGCCCCACTGAGAAAAGGGGCAGTCTTGTTTATGCCTGCCAGGAGGTGAGAATCTGGAGATAAGGCAGACAGAGAGTTCTTTGGGGTTCAGTGATTGAGCTGCAAGAGAGAACCTCTAATGCAGGGACAGAATGCCACTGAATACCAGTTCCTGGATTGCAGTCATGAGGTCTATGGCTTTCACGTTCCTATTGCGGACTTCATTGCTACTGTACACGATGTGCCCCAGGGAGGTGCCCCCTCTAAAATGCTTGCAAAGAGTGGGAAGCTTGGCCTCTTCTTGAGTTTTTAACAGCAGCTTGACCTGAAATCAACCAGCGAAGCCTTTCATGGAATGGATGGGGCTAAACATTATCGCCTGCTCTTATCTAGCACAGTGTGTGCTCCTCAGAGTCCCGAGGCCTTGTTAGAGACCCCGCAAGCATGCATTGAGGAATACTTATTTAATGAATTTTTAAAATGCAATATAAAACATTTTTTTCCTTTCCTCATAGCTTCTTACAAAAGCTCTTTGGGGCTGTGTTATAATTTTTAAGAATGTAAAGGCCTTTGGAACCCCAAAAATCAGATCTAGCTGCTGTTGGTCAATAAAAAAGGTTGCAAGACTAGGAAGATGGAATTCCTTCCTAACCAATTTTCCAGCCCCAGGGAAAGGGCAATGCAGCCCTGAGGCAAGGGAACAAACATCTCTTTACCTTGAGGAGGCCTCCACGACTGCCCCCCAACTACAGGCAGGATGCAGCACATGCCCCATTGGCACAGCTATGTCAGTGCTGGAAAGTTGGTTAGGATTGCGCCCTTAGATTCGGAACATTAGCAAAACCCACCCATTAAATTTTGCCTCATTGCTGGCGTGCAAAACACCACTCCCAATATCCTATCTTTATTTGAAGGGCAATTGGGGCATAAATCCAGAGAAAAAGAACCTCCCCAAAGTCTTGGGGCAGATAGTCTTCAGCAAAGGCAGTCAAAACTTGTCCTAAAGCCATTGCTACCCCCCACCGTGACAGTAAACATAACATAAACATGAGATAAACTGGTCAGAGGACTAAACAGAAACCAGATTGTTTTGTTTCCTTTATGAGGGGAGCCTGTGTTTTTCAGTCCCCCATCTGATGGATGTTTAAGGGTGCAATCCTGACCTGGAATTAGGCTGGCACAGTTAGGTCAGCAAAGTTTGGCCGGCACAAGGACATTGTAAAGTATGTTTGGACCACTCTCAGTGTCAGAGAGGCCAGCACACAGATGTGCACCATCCTCCCTGACTCTAAGAGTAGGCCAAACGCACTTTACTGTGGCCTTTGTGCCGGCCAAACTTTGCTGGCCTAACTGTGCCAGCCTAACGCCACGTTAGGATTGCGCTCTAAGACTCAAACATTTGGACACTGTGAAGTAATCAATAATAAAGCAGCCTGGTGAAAGGAGTTTAAATAAAACATCCAGTAGCCAATTTACTCCTACTTAAAAAGCAAACACCTTCTTTCCCGGAATAAAGACGAACAAATTATATATGTATAGATAATATCACACACATCCTAGCGTGTATGGATTCTGTTGGTTGATTTAGTTGTTGATTTTGCAGACTGTGGCATGCCTGGATGGAAAATGTTGGCTACTTTCAGCTGTGTTACATGTAGGACAACAGAAACATCAGTTGACCCAAGCCAAGGCATTTGAAGGTTGCTGTTTGCTAGACTCACCAAAGGTGCCTGGCAAGTCACCAGCTACAGCTAGACTATAGCATCTGGAGAAGTCTGATACACTTAACTTGAAAACCTGAAGGGACACTGTGCTTATGGAAGGCTTTTCCAAACAGACCCTGGCACTGTTCAACATTATTAGGTAGCCTCAGGCAAGCAGAGCTAATATAAATGTGAGCCTTTCAATACCTCCAATTGCACAGTTTGTGATTCCCACCTCTAGCCAAGTCATCCTGGACTGTCAATAGCAGACTCTGTATGTTCTACACAAGCCCCTCTTCTAACATGGGACAAACTTGTGTTTGTCTCTGGGGCAGCATTTCCCAAAAGCAGGCTCTGTCATCAAGGGTGTGTTTGTGTGTGTGTGCGCGCGCGCATATGTGTGTGTGAGAGTGTGTCTCACCACTAACTTCCTAGCATTCCAAGTTTGTTTTAAAGGGATTTGTGGTGGTGTAAGGGTGTTCTAAAAGCAGTTTGATCTAGCAAATGTTAGAATCTGATAATATTTACCTCGGCTATAAAACGTTCCACCCGCTAATTCAAGACCAGTAGCTGCACAGGAGCAAGTCAGCTGGTATTTTTCTAGTCTGCTGGCAACCCTAGTGTGGCTTGGAGACTGACAGCAGAAACTCCCTATGCGTCAATAGACAAGGGGGTATGTATTCAATGGTTCCTCACAAATGCATTAAAAAAATTGAATGGGGTGTTGTTGGGCACAGCTTCATACACAATCTTAAAATTTGTAGTCAAATAAGATAGACCTTTGACTGGAACATCTCCAGAAAAGGTACATATTTTGTAGCCCACAGTAACTAACACCTATTAGAATTAAACAGATATAAACTGAAAAGTCTGCATCTTCAGATTGTACACTATTTAAGTAATGCACCAATACAGAGTTGGACTAGATGACCTTCAAAGTATCTTCCCATTCTATGATTTACATCAACCAAATAAAGAGTTGGAGAACAAGTAATGTGTTCCGATGGACACAGAACTTGATATGCATCTCAGATCCCACATTGGCATCTGACCAATAGTCCTGATATGGCAATAGCCAGATGCTTCTGGGATACCTGCAATCAGGGGGCACAAAGGCAAAAGGCTTTTTCAGTGATTGTGAGTCAGTGGAACCTGCCTTTGAATGGAACCTGGCTAACTTTCTGGTTAGCCACCCTGGCCAATAGCTCTTGATAGAAGTCTCCTTCATGCAGGGCTGGCTCTAGGAGTGGCGGGGCCCAATGCAGGGCATTCCTGTGAGCCCCGCACCCTCCCCACAAGACCCCCCCACTCACCAGGAAGAGCACTTGTGGTGCCATGTTCAAAGTGTGGCACGTGGAAAGAGTTGGTGGTGACAGGATGATGTCACTGCCAATTGCTTCCAGGAGGCCTATTTTGGGCAGTTCAGAGCCTGGGGCAGGTGAGAGGGCCCAAGGTACAGCTGCTCTGCTTGCCCCAATGACCTACAACCCTAAGAGATCCTGACTGCAGCAGCAGGCAATATGCTCACTGCACTGGTGCGGGGTCTCCCAAAGGCACGATGTGGGGGATGTGGGCCCATCGCAGGCCCAATGTGATGACATTGCTCACATTGGCTTAAGGCCAGCCCTGCCTTCATGAATGTGTCTAAAGTTCCCTCACAGTCAGTGGGCATCGCCGCACCTTGGGGCAGAGAATGCTACACGTTAATGCCACGCTCTGTCAAGAAATGTTGCCCCTCTTCAATTTAGCCGTCTTCAACCTATCCATTTCATTGGTTGATTCGAGTTTTAGCGTTATGACAGCGCGGAAAAAAAAATCTGTCACGCCCCCGTCTTCATCCCTAATCCTCTTTTCTCATCTAAAAAGCACCAACCACTTTCGTCGCTCCTCGGAGGAAAGATGTTTTCAGCCGGCTTCTATTCCAGTTTCTTGCAGGCAAACGTCCCCGCCCCGCGCTAATAGGCGCAGCTGTTGCGGCTCGCACGCTGCCCGGGTCAGGGCTGCATCTTTATCTTTAACCCTTTCCCCCCCTCATTTAAAATGCTCCAACCAGGTTAGTCCTTTCTTGGTGGGAAGGAGTTCAAAGCCGGTTCCCGGCTTGTTGCATGCAAGAAGGAACCTTTTTACATGCAAACGTCCCCGTCCTCGCGCCCCCACTCGCGTTAATTGCCTCAGCTGTTACGGCTCTCGCGCTGCCCGGGTCAGGGTTGTATCGTCAGCGCGAGGCGGGGGATCGGCTCCACACCCCCAGGAGCAGGGACAGCGCGCGTGCGCGTCCCCAAGGGTCCTGCCAGCCAGGCAGGCAGGCAGGCAAGCAAGCAAGCAAGCAAGAAGGCAGGCGCGCGGCATTTGCACGCGCGCACTCCCCTAGCGTGAGCCGGACTGCTGCTACCTGCTCTGCCCAGGCGGAGAAGATGTTGCAAGCGATGCCTAGCTGAGCAGCGACTGGCCAGGTAAGGGGGTGCACGCGCGCGCGCACACACACACACACACACACACACACATATAGAGCTGACTAGCAAGGAGGTGCCGCTCGCTGAGGGGAGCTCTCTGCTAATCCGGGCGGCTGCGTGCCTCCCCCACTCTTAAGAAGCGTTTAGCGAGGCAAGGTGAGGGAGGCGGAACGGGGCTGCTGCTTTATTCATGAGAAGGTGTGCGTGGAAAAGTGGCTTTTTGGAAGGCGCGTCTGGAAAAGTCTTCGCGTGCCCGCCAAAAGGAGAACGTTTGCGCGGGAGGGCTTGGCGGGTTCGCCCTTCTAATTAGCCCTCTCTACCTACTCGTCCGCCTCGCCCGCTTTAGTCCTTGGCCCCCTGTCAGCAGGTACTTCTCTCCTGCTGTCCCCTATCCATTCGCTGTCTAGTCTATGTGGTCCCTGTTCTGTCAGTCTACTCCCTCCCCTCATTTGCGCTTTCCCTCCCCCCTCCAATTTTAGGGTTTTTACGTGTATCTTTGTCCCTGTTTTTGTTGCCTTCTATTTCTCTTCTGCTTGTCTGGCACCCTATTTTCTCTTTCGCCTTTGGTCTCTCCTTTCCATCAAATTTTCTCTCTCTTTTCCTCTCCATTTTCCCCTCTATTGCTTCTTTCCCACCTAGTTCATCTTCCGTTGAAGGATGATCCAGCTTCTGCAAGACAGAAGCAAAGAGAACTTTTCAAGAAGTGCTCATCTGCCCCGCAGGGATGTGATGGAGCGGCCCTCTCTGGTCTCGATTTTCCTGAACCATTTTCCTGTCGTTTAGTTTTAATTGTAATTCACAAGGTACCGGTGTGCCACCGATTCAGAATCAATGAAAGATCCGAATCCTTCATGAATAAGAAGTCATGTTCCAGGGGGTGGAATGTGTTTTGTAGAGAACCCCAGAGAGTAATTGGGATAAGAACCCCAGAGAGATATTGAGAATGTTTGCTTATGCGCCTGTGAGCCTAGAATGGTTATTTTAGGAGGACTCTGAATTGGGCCACTTTTAAAAAGACTTGGCTGGGTTGGCTGGGTTGCAGATCTTGGTACTGTATCTGGATTTGTTGTTGTGAGTTAAATGATTTGACTTAGGCTGGATGGGTGAGGCCACAAGGATAGGGATAGATAGCAAGTTTACGTTTGTTGATGTCGTGTCCCGACTATGCTATGTACAAGTCTAATTTCATGTAGGTGACTAATTTCATTGGTCTCTCACTCTTAATTGTACGTTTCTAATAACTGGAGAAACAGCTTATGTACTAGGTAGGGTACAAAACTGAATCCCTGCATCAAGGTCTTGTCCCCCCAAAAGGCTTGGCAAAGTGAGCCGCATAAACTGAAAACTTGCATGTTCTTGCAAACTAAATATTTCATTCTGTCATGGATGCTTGCTGTAGGAGAATGCATGTTTTTCACCTCAACAGAATTCTTCATCACACAGATCATAATACCCTTTAGTGCTCTAGTTTCCATTAGTATGTACAGAGTTCTGAGTTAACACTGTCACCTCCACTAAGACTGCAATCCTGTGCACACCTTCCTGGAAGTAAGCTCCATTGGATACAATGAGATTTATCTCTGGATTTTGTTCTAAGGCCTAGGATTTTGTTCTAAGGGTCCAATATAGGTAAATTAAGCTTGTATGGGCTGCTTTTGCTGCAGATACACATAAGCTTTTGAACGTCTCTGAGACGTGTAGTTTCTGATACATAACTCTTCATCAATTTGAGGAAGACTTTTGCATAATCCAGAATTCTAGGATAGCTACCAGAAGCTTGACCCAAAGGCATATGTTTTATGCGCCAGGAATATATGTTTAGTGGCCGGCAAGGCCACTGAACTGCTCTGTAACTCAAAAGGCTGTATATTATTACAATTGGTATATCTTAGTTCAATAAAGGTAGATGAAGAGTTTTTATTAGTGTCAGTTTGCAGAGGTTTAAGCCTCATAGTATCTTTAGTACAATCAGATCCCATTAGCAGTGAAATACATTTGCTTTGGAAGTAAATTAGCTACTGAACAGGATTATTTCTTATTGTGATAAAGGATGCTGGATAACTTGAATCCACTCCATGAGACGTCCGCTGAAATTGGATGTAGAGGTTTGTGTTTGCTAAAGACTGTGTCAACTTTTATGTAAGGCACAAATGTTCACTAGGCAGCCAGAGATGGTCGGTTAACCTCCACTCTAAGATCCCTGGAACAGGAGCCCTTGCCAGTTTTCATGTCTGATTGCATCTCTTCGCTCTTGTTTTTTTCATTTCCACATTTTTATACCACTCTTCCTTCAAGGAGCTCAGAGTGGTGTACATAGTTCTTCAGCTTCTTTTTTTCTCACAACAACCCTGTGAGGTAGGTGAAGCTGAGAGATAGTGACTGGCCCAAGGTCACTCAGGAAGCTTCATGGCTGAGTGGGGATTTGAACCTGGATCTTCCAGGTCTAAGTCCAACCCCACAGCCGCTACACTATCCTGGCTTTCATTGGATGCTACTTGGGAAGGAGGGCACTATCTTCAGGGTTGGATATACAAAGGGGCAGGGGAGCTGCTGCAGCAAAAGGAAAGTGAAAAGTCTTTGTGCCTGTGCAACCCTTTGGATCCTGCCCTAGTCCATGGGCTAGTTTCTGAGATACGCAGAGCTCTTCCTCATCCTGATGTAGTGTTCTGCTGATCCGCTCCCTGAAGGAGAGCCCAGTTAGCTGACCTTGACAAAAGCAAGTTCAGTCTCAATCATCAATTGACTTATAGCATATCACTTGGATTCTAGAGCCAATGTGGCGATAACCATCTTGCATAAGCCGTAAAGATCTGTGGCATCTTCTCAATGTAAGAATTCATGAGGTCAACGAAATCTTGGCTTTCCTTTTTTTTTTTTTGCTCTCTTTATTTGGGTCACACATTGCAGCTGGAAGATCTCTGATATCCCATCCCTCGTTCGGCACACATTTTTGGAAGAATCTAGAGGAATATATAACTCTTTCAAGGGCACCAGTGGGGCAAACTGTTAATGGTGCAATAACAACGCTTGTGCAGATAGGGACTGCAACATCGTGAAGGTTTGACACATTAATTACGCTTCGAAAAGAGCTTGTCCTTGGTTGGCTATGGAGGAGGTCTCTGCAAAGGAGCTGTCCTTAGCAATATTCCCATTTGTTTTGGGAGTTATTTGTATTGTAATTGCAAATGGTTACACGCTTGCTGCTGTGCTCCATGATAGAGGACCACCATTCCCCTCTTGCTCCACTGAAAACCTTTGGTGTCCTCTTGCAGCTGTGTGCATACTCAAGTTAACAGCATTTACCTAACCAAGCTACTGCACCCAGTTATCTATCTATCTATCTATCTATCTATCTATCTATCTATCTATCTATCTATCTATCTATCTATCTATCTATCTATCTATC
>JAJKFI010000047.1:6415603-6450015 GCA_029204185.1 Lerista edwardsae
ATCTATCTATCTATCTATCTATCTATCTATCTATCTATCTATCTATCATTGGATGGGTGTGTGTGTGTATGTGCGTGTGTATGTACATATGTATGTTCCAACATAACTCTGGAACGCCTGGAGCGATTTACACCAAACCTGGTACACATATGCCTTACACTCTGGAAAGAAATACTGTGGGGGTAAGACACCACTAGCACCCCTGGAATGGGGATGCAAAGGGGGTGACATAAAAATGATTGGAAACGGCCAATATTAGTGTCGAACCCGTAGTTTTTGGGGTCGCTGAGATAAATAGTGACACTCCCGATGCCGTTTAAGTCCACGTTCAGCCCCCATCAGCATGGGGGTGAAAAGAGATGAAAAATAAAATGTACAAAATGACCAACATTAGTGTCAAATTCATAGTTTTCGGGGTCACTAAGCTGATTGGTGACAGTCCCAATGACATTTAAGCCCAAGTGTAGTCGAATAGAACTCTGTAGAACCTTCTGGAAATTTTTAGAAATTGTTATGCCCTGGTCTTGGACTCCAATCAAATACTATCAATACTATAGCAGATGCCTATGAGGTCGTCAGTTTCCCATCAGACTTCCTAAACTCACTTGATCCGGCTGGATTGCCACCACATCATCTTTTACTTACAGTGGGATCTCCAATTACTTTACTATGGAAACTTAACCCACCAAAACTTTGCAACGGCACAAGGCTGTGTGTCAAGAAGATGCTGGGTACTGTAATTGAAGCAACTATCTTAACAAGAAAGGGAGAGGGCGAAACCATTTTTATCCCACGGATAACACTCATTCCAACGGATCTCCCTTTTAATTTTAAGAGATTGCAATTTCCAGTGAGACTTACATTCTTGATCGCGATCAACAAGTCACAGGGGCAGTCTATTAAGTACTGCAGAGTGGATTTGAGATGGCCATGTTTCTCCCACGGACAACTTTAGGTTGCTTGCTCAAGGGTGGGTTCACCCAAGAATTTATTTATTCTTGCTCCAGAGGTGAAACTAAAAATGTTGTTTATAATCAAGTTCTGAGTTAATATAGTGAATTTATAAAAGATTTTACTTTACAATTTTTATACTGTACTTATACTTTTAATTTCCTGTACATAACATTACTTTGATTTTACACTGTAGATGAATTCATTCCTTTTCCTGTCTAATAGAAGCTTGGGATAAATAAATACCCGGGCAACGCCGGGTAAGGACAAGCGAGTATATTTTAAAAGTTCGAAGGGCTACCTTTGTTATCCCAAATCAGATGTTAAATGTGATGGCATAGCAAAACCTTCTGGGACTCTGGCATGTGTTTTTTTAAATAACACTTTTCAAAGGGCAACTGGAGCAAATCCAGCAAACTCTCAGTTTAAAGGACTAATGGGGGGAGAGGGTATCTGTTAATGTTGAATGTCCATTACATCTGAATGCACTGAAGTCAGTGGATGCCTGCAAGTGTAAAACATATACAACTCGTTCTTAATGAAGCATAAAAGCTCCATTGTCTCTGAAGTCTGTTAAATTAAGGTCGGTTGCATCAAGGGTTCACCATGATGGAGCATTTCCTTTGCAAGTGTGATGACATTTCTGTAGTGGTTCAGGAGTTGAAAATGCAGGTTCACATCCCTGCTCAGCCATGAAGCTTCCTGGGTGACCGTGGGCCAGTCACTCTCTGTCAGCCTCACCTACCTCACTGGGTTGTTGTGAGGGCAAAAAGAGGGGAAGAACTGTGTCCACGACCCTGAGCTCTTGCCCTCTATGCTGGTGAGTGGATTTGGGGGTACCTGGCTGTATGTGCTGGGCCAGATACAAGTGAGGACAGTTCTATGGCTATTGTTAAAATCTTGAGCTTGTAATAGATAAGAGGCCCTTTGAATGTTGAAAGCCTCCAGGGCAGTCATCCTGGATGTTTCCTGCTCCACTGCTGCCAGCTCAGGCATGGAGACCATGAGACAGTGGGATAGGCAGGATATTAACAGGATCCTTATCCTTTCTCCAGGGCCCAGGACTAGGTACAGGTTATCAGAATTTGGAGACTACTCAGTTGGGTAGCTGATGATCAGGATGGCACCCTGATAGACCATGATGACACCTCTATCTACCTGTTAAACCTGTACAACTGTTGGACTGAGAACAGAGTTGGAAACAGATGAACCTCACCAACTGCATCTCAAAAACACATGCAGGGCTGGCTCATTCATCCAGGCGTAAATTCTGGATGGCTGCTGCTCTCCCATTTTCCAGCCTGTTGCTGCAGCAGCAAAGACCCTAAGGCCTCCCTTTCCTTCCTCTGGTGTTTGTCCTCCCTCTGCTGCACCTCTCCCTTCCCCAAATAATCCCTAGGGTTCCACTGACTCTCCACAATGCGTACAAGAAAGACAGGAAGGTATCCAAAATGGCCTTCAAAACATACATCAGGTCTCACCTGATGCCCACATGAATAAGCGGAACCCCACAAGATAATAGTCATCCAATGGCTCATCATGTTTTGGATAACCTTGAGAACAGCTGGGTCTCAACTTGACTTTGTTGGGTTCAGCCCAAGTTTCTTGTACAATATCTTGGAGTGCTGCCTCTTGAACCAATCAGGACACATAGTTTTGGGTGGTATGGAAGAAGCATTCACATCACAGGCAGCCCAGTCCTGAATGCCTTGGTGCTCAGAGGAACAGAGGTGCCAAAATGGCTGTATCCTGTGGCTACTGAGGCTATTGCCGGGGTCACCTTGGGGTATAGGAGCATTTGCCTCCTTACCCCAGGTAATGCTGCTGTGATGTCAATGGGTCTCCTCGGCTGTGCGCCCACATTTGAGCTGTGTACACATCTCGGGCTGCCTGGCTCAGGAGGGGGGGGGTTAGGGTTAGGCGGCAGAGGCTGCAACCTCTCCTGCCCCTCCTTGTGTGCCCGATCTTCCCTCTGCTCCGTTCTGCCCACTCCCTGCTTTCCCCCGTCCCCAAAATGCTTGCTGCTGGCCAGAGTTGCAGGAGCACTGGACATGTGTCTTCACTGTGCTAAGGTTCAGCGCCTGTGCTCCTTGCTCTCTGGGTGCTGTGAACGTGCTTCCTGGCACATTTGTGGCACCCAGAGCCAGTGGTACACTTGTACTCCCAGTGATAACGAGCCCAGGATCGGGCTCTTAGTAACTGCTGCCAATGAAGGAGTGCTACCTTCATTTGCTGCCAAGTTGCAAATGAACACATGGGGTAGTGGTGGAAAGTATGATTTGTTATCAGAATGCGTTGGAGAGGAAGGTAGGGGGTGGCCTAATTTGGACTTTTGATGTGGGGTGCTTAGTATTTCCCCTGCCACCTCCCCTGTTGCAGCTACCCCTACCCTCCTCTATGGCAGCACACCATGATCTGCTGTGTCATCATTGCCCTTTGCTCTCTGTATTTGAAAAGGAGAGTAAAAAGAAAATGTGGTGTTAGCCTAGAATGTCTCTTCACTGTGTTTTCTCTTCTACTCCATCTTCTTTTTCAAATACTGGGAGTGCAGGAAGAAGTGTGATGGATAAGGCAAATTAACTGGGCTCTGTTGGCCTGTCAACCTGCCCTCAAAATGGTCCTGTTGTGAGTCTAGATACTGACCAGAGTTCTGCAGTGGGGTAAAATTAAACTTTCATCCAAGTCCAAGATGGTAAGAACTGGAGCAAGCCTCATACAAATTCATACTTTTGGCAAAATCTCAGGATTTGTTTGTTTTAACTGAGTATTTTCAGAAGTTGCACCTGAAATTTAGTGCTTCATATTTTTTTTTAAAATGAGCTTGCCTCATGAACTTGATTAATTTTCAGTCAATAAGCATTAAACATCAGTTGTCAAAACCTGAATCTCGCTTCTTTTTCTTCTTGCTAGAACAGCATCAGTCACTGAGATTGTGGGGGCTGGGGAGGAGGGAGCCAAAGTTAAAGGAATAAAATCTGCTTGCAGAAGTTTAGAATTAAAAGATGACTCAGATCCCCACCACTAATATTAGTTTCAGCTCTGAAAATTCCTTTAAAAAATGACTACATTTGAGCATAAGAGTCAACTTTTGATAATAGAAACCACTAGTTCCCAGACACTTGAACAGAAAAACAGAATCTTGTCATAAAAAGCAACCAGAGTTCATGTATTCATTCATGTAACCAGCTAATACATGTATTCATTATTTTCTTGTGTTGTGGGCAATTCTTCCATGTCCTGCATCTTCATGTCCCTGTGAAAAGTTGTCAAGGAGAAATTGTGCCATTCATTCACAATCCAAACATGGTGAGGACGATGCTTCTGGTCTGTCTTTTTTTTGGGGGGGGGCAGAGAAAACCTGTTTGCATGCAGTCCCGTCACAGCACATTGGAGAGAGCCTCTTGTGAAGTCTGAGCTTCCTGTTGGAACTTCATGAGCCAGCAAGATTTGGTAGCTGATGTGTAATAATGTTGATGGCTTTTAAGTCCAAGAAGCAAATAGTGCCTTTGGCAAATTAAGCTCGGTGAACAGAAGTGGCAAGTGAGGAGAGATAATCCGTAAGTGGATATCAGCAATCCCCTTGTGTCTTCAGATACATTATTGAATTAATTTGGCTGCTTATGTTAGAAAGGTTAGTGCTTGCGGTGGTTTTAAATTCCCTTTAAAATGGCAATAAAGTGGGCGACTGTGGGTTTTTATAGGGAAACCTTACCTTACGGGCCTGAAGTGAATCTGCAGGTTCACAAAATGCGCAGCATAAAACTTCAGGATTTCCGCTCACATAACTTTTGCTATGCTCTTCCTCGCTGCAGGTTTCATTCACAGCTTTACAAGTTATTCATGAAAATGTGTGTGTTTGGAATAGATGGAAGAAGCGACTGACATCTAGGCTACGAATGAATGGGGGCAAAGAGAGGAGAATTTTGATCAGACTAGTGAAATTCCTTAGGGGCTTTTCTCTCAACCTTGGTTTAAGCCTCCAGGTTATGGCACTTAGCATATGGGTGTCTGCGTGAGAGAGAAATTGACAACACATGTGATTCACGTGTGGATAGGGGCATCGGCTGGGTCATGTAGAGGAGGGAAATGGTACAATGCTTTGACTGTAGAGTTTGGGGAAGTCGTAGGAAGAGCAATGAGTGGAGAGTGGCTTATGCCACTTGCAAGTATAAAGGGTAGGAACATTAACATGTTATATAACACGGTTGAATTCAGAGGTGTAGGTGCCAATCTGGACATCACAGCATGGGACTGAGGTGCTCTGGGATTGCTCAATGCATTTATTTGACTGGCCCATCTATGAGGCCAAGTGAAGCAGCTGCCTCTGCCTCAGAGGTAGGGGGCATCCACCTCCATCCACCTTTTTGCCTCCACTTCTCCTCTGCCTCCTCCCCTTGCACAAGAAAAGCATCTCAGACACTCTAGCCCACCACTCTCCTCTCCTGCATGCCATATCTTTGTCCCCCTTTTCCTTTTCAAATCCGTGGAGTGGGAAGAGGAGAGGCTGGTAGCAGTCTTCTGCCTCCCCAGGGCAAACCTAGAATTGCTGCCCCTCATCCAATCAGGAAGTAATTGTGGAGACATGTCACCACAATTACTTCGGGTTGTGTGCTGCTTCTGAACTACCGCACCAAGACTGAATGCGGCTGCTGCTGCCAGTCAGGGCACAGTTGCATGCTTCGGAGCAATGTCACCTGTTTTCTTGGAAGTGGGCAACATTGCTCGGAGCTACTGTGCTGAGCCTGGCTGTGGCAGCTGCCTCCAGCACAGTTGTGTGAGCGAAGGGGCCAGGACCACGGGGGGGGGCATTGCCTCCCCCCATGGAGTGCTGTGAGTTAGAGTGACCCTTCCTCAGCTATGCAACTGGCTGGTGTGTCTTTAGGTAAGGGGGACAGCATTTGCCACACTATCTAGGGTGCTGCGGTGATCTTGGGGTGACGCTGTCAATGCCTTAGTGTAAACAAGGGGCTTCTGAGCTCCAAGGACTCCTTCTCCACCAGAAACCAGCTGTCTGACATAGTAGCCAAGGATCCCAGCTTGTAAACACATTTTTCCCTACCAACTGATGAAAACCACTCAGATGATCATTGAGAGGGACAAATGTATCTATTTATTGGAATAAGTACTTGCAGGTGCGTTCTTCATTTTTTAATAGAGCAGATGAGCCAAAAACTTGTCTTTTTGGAAGCTGATACTTGAAGGACTTCTGCTGCTTGCCAGAGACAATAATGATGGATGTTATAATCGAGAACAAGATTGTGAAGTTTGCACATTTCCATAAACAGAGCCATTAGTTAGAACGTTGCTAGGCTCTCAGCAACGTCTGCAATTTTAAAATTTGTCCTTCGGCTCTTATGTTAGTAAAGTCTTCCCAGGAATGTGTGTCCTCCACCCTCCTTTAAACTTGTCAGTGTTACACTTGTCCCCTTTATGTACTCAAAACAAGCCATTCCCTGGGCTCGGTCATTTGCCATACACAATCCAGGCATTGAAATCTTGGACAGGGCTGCCTTTTCAGTTGTCGTCTTGCATTTGAGTACGTTTCTGAAAGTTTGCCTGCCTTTTTCCCGCAAGCAGTGATTTTATATGAGTGAAGTAGCTCACAGCTTTCCTTCTCTTCCCCTCTCCCCATTTGAAACATCTAATTTCTCTACCCAGAACCTAGAAACCTTAATCATACAAAACAAACATTCAGAGTGTATAACTGTGGAGCAAGGCAATGCAGCCTGCTATGCTCTGTCAGTCGAGGACAGAGGCTTTTCAAGTCCTGATGCTCTTCTGCAGTTGCATCTCAAAAAACTATTTCTAGAGGTTTGATTTTTTTGTGTGTGTGTTAATGAAATAAAACCGCACAAAACTGTTTTATGCACCTCGTTTTTGTAAAAAAAAAATAGTCTGAAAAAATAAAAGTATATATTGGTCACTATAGGCTGGTTGGCTTGGGGTGTGTGCTTGGATAATGACTGGCTATATCTGTTGACACTATAGCATCAATATCACCTATCTATTACACTTTTAAAGCTATTACAATTGTATATTTATATTATAAAATATTATAATTTTAACTTATAAAAAGCACCCTTGGAATAAAAACACAACACCACTTTCTGTACTTCTTTTTTGGGGGGGGAGGGGGAACAAGATCTGTAAAAAGCTAAGAATGCTTAAGAACACCTGTAGTGATTGCCAGTTCTCAAGCCGGTTCTCCAGGATTATGTCAATTCTGTCCAGGAAATATGGCTCGCACTGGTGTGTGTATGTGGGGGGGGGTAGAGAAACTGGTTTTCCATCTTTATATGTCTCATTCATGAGCCATAAAGAACTTCTGTATGTCCAAGAAGCTCCTTGGAAATCTGCCAGTGAGTTTAGTAGGTAGAACCGGTAATACGTTGTTTATCAAAGGGAGAGAATGGACCACAAATGCCTTCTGAAAACAGAATCCTTCAAGCAACAACCCATTTTCCCCCTACACTAATAGGGCCCTTTTCTTGTAAACAGTTCAGCCCATGGCAGCTGCAGGAAAAAAGTCCATCTTTGTGTAGATGGTCACATGCATGTCAAACTTGGCGTGTGAAGGCCATTGGAGTGGCCATTCGATGTAATAGTGGTAATCAGAGAGTAAGCAAGTGCATACCAGATCGGGAGCATCACCACTCGTCTTAGCGACCCTGGAAACTATGGATTCAACGCCAATTTTGGCTGGTTTCAACCATTTTCACATGGGGCCTCCTGCATACCCCCACCCCCAGGGGTGCTAGGGGGGCCTGACCCCCACAATGTTTGTCGCCAGGCCACAAGGCACGCGCGTGCCAAGTTTGGTGCGCGTCGCTCCAGGTGTTGCGGAGCCTATGCGGAACACGCACACGCACACGCACACGCACACGCACACACACACCCAATTTTGTATATATAGAAGAAGAACCTGTGTGTGTGTGTGTGTGTGTGTGTGTGTGTGTGTTCATTCCGCATAGGCTCCACAACGCCTGGAGCGATGTGCACCAAACTCGGCATGCGCATGCCTTGCGGCCTGGCAACAAACACTGTGGGGGTCAGGCATTAAAATGGTTGAAAACGGCCGAAATCAGCATCGAATCCGTAGTTTCCAGGGTCGCCGAGACGAGTGGCGACACTCCTAACGCCGTTGGAGTCCAGGTTCGCCCCTCCCCTCGGCATGGGGGGCGAGAAGGGGTGTGAAACAAAACGTCCGCCATGCCCTGCTGGAACACCTGGAGTGATTGGAACCAAACTCGGCACACGCAAGCCTTGTGGCCTGCCGACAAACACTGCGGGGGTCAGGCTGCCCTAGCACCTGTGGGGTTGCGCAGGGGGCCCCACGTGAAAATGGCCGAGATCAGCGTCGAATCCGTAGTTTCCGGGGTCGCCGAGACAAGCAGTGACGCTCCTGATGCCGTTGGAGTCCAGATTTGGCACCCGTCAGTGTGGGGGGCACAAAGGGGTGCGAAACTAAACGCCCACCGTGACCCGCTGGAACGCCTGGAGGATTGGCACCGAACTTGGTACATGTATGCCTTACGGTCTGGCGACAAATACTGTGGGGGGTACGACACCCCTAGGGGTGGGGGTGGAAAGGGGGTGCCATGTAAAAATACTCAAACGGCCGACATTAGTGTTGAATCCATAGTTTCCGGGGTCGCCTAGAAGCTTGGGATAATTTGTTACCCGGGCAACGCCGGGTAACAAAAGGCTCGTTTTAAATATATTGGTACTCACTGGGTTCAGGTAATGGTGCTGTGGAAACAGGGTCCCCCCTTATCCCAAAGGGGCCAGGAATGTATCCATCTCAGATACTGGGGGATGCCTGTTCATGATCTACAGCTCCACTTGATGGCTAAAATAGACTATTGAGTGTATCTTGTACTCTTTGTGTTCCCACGAGCAGGTACTACAGATTCCGTACTTTGGAACTGGGAAGCAGTGTTTCAGCAGATACCAGAAATGATCAAGTCAGCCAAAGATACATACATATCTAATCCTAAACCAACACCTGACCTAAGACCACCTGTACTGTCACCTGGTGACTGATTTTTACAGGAAAAAACGTTAAAAAGGGGGCACTGGTCAAGTTGTTTTGGTGTCTGTTAGACATGGGTGGTTCTTTTTTTTTCAGAAGCACAGGAGGAGGAGGATGGCGTTTTCCTCCTCCCACCCACCCACCCCCCAGGGGACAGTGCACATTGGATGGAAGAACAGCAAGCAGTTCAAAAATTTCCAAATCATGTCATTGGTTTGGGGAACTGTTATTGTTTTTCAAGACTGTCATGCAAACCAAGTGAACAGAGTCATAGCACACCAATTTCTCCAAATGCCGAATCTCAAAGTTCCTATCTACTGAAATGTTAAGTGGAGTAAGTAGATGGATGAACTTCTTGACTTACCTGCTTTTCTTTTTGTTAATGGGATCACCTTGATTGCTAGTATGCAACACTACAAATTGTCTTACAATAGAAGGAGGTTCTGTTACCTGTATTAATTTTACATTCTGATTAAATTATGCAAAGAAAATCAGTGAGTGCAAAACCCTGAACAATAAGTATAGAGGAAAAAGAATAGTCATCTGTCTATGGTGGTGAAATGCAGCTGCCATTTTGCTGCCCATTTCCCCAATTTGGAGAGATCCCTCTGGAGCAATCCCTTCTAGTTTTCACCATCCAGAAAAGTTTAGCCTGCAGACTTGGCCACCTCACTGCTTATCCCTTTTTCAGTATCTTAGTTATTACTTAGAATCCAAAACATTCAAAATACTTACCTATTATTTTTAAGGGGTTTTCCCCCAAATATATGGCATTATAGTAGACATTCTCCTGCTTGTGGGTAAATATAGCATCAACTATATTTGCTTTTGTGGCTACAGTCATTGTAGTACTCATAATATGGATGACTCCCAGAGTTCCTTGCTTACTCATAGTGTAGAAATGGGGGGGGGGGTCTACTGGGCTACATCCTCATTGTAAGGGTGGGCAGTGCATGAAAATTAGCATTGCATACCCAGCCCATTTGCCCTGTTTGCCTTCAACATGATACATATCCAAGTTTGACAGCTACGTAGCAGCAGGATGATGCCATTCAACTTTCTGTGTGATCCCATAAACAACATGGTTAAAACCTATGTAGTAAAATAGGAAAAAATGTATGTTTTTATGTTTTTTGTTGGTGGGGCATTTTGGGCTTCCATACATCTTCCTGGAAAGCACATTGGATCAGCCCTTGTATATGATGATTGTGCAGAGTTTTGTACAGTCATCTTGCATTTATCACTTCTGCATCAGGGAACTAAAACACTTGCTTAACTTTGCTATGGCTTTTGGAGGTTTTGTGTCTTTTCTAACAGCAGCAGCAACAACTTTTTTATTTTAGCAAGTGTAGGTTTATAAACATCCATAGACAGGCTGGGACTTTGTGATGTGAAAAAATAAATTCCATGTTTATATTTGAGCATTTTTTCCATTACAATGTATAAGATCTGCAGCAACCAGATATTCTCTTTAGTTTTTAGTTAGTTCCTTTCCAGGGTTTATTTGTTGCAGAACTGGCAACCCTAGAAATGCAGCATAGAGAGAAAATGAGAACACCTGACAATCAAACCCTATTTAAGAGTGCATTTTGGACAGGAAGATAGAGAGACATGATATGGTACTTTAAGGAGAGCCCTGGTGGATCGAGCCAAGGGCCCATCTAGTCCAGCTTCCTGTATCTCACCTGATGCCTCAGGGAGCACACAAGACAACAAGATGTCTGCATCCTGTTGCCACTCCCTTGCACCTGGCATTCTGAAGTAGCCTACTACTAATGTAAGGAGGTTGCACAATCCATTATGGCCTATAGCCCATGATGGACTTTTCCTCCAGAAATCTGTCCAATCCCTTTTTAAAGGTGCCTAGGCCAGATGCCATCACCACCTCCTACGGCAAGGAGTTCCACAGATTAATTACCCGCTGGTTAAAATTTTTTTTCCTTTTATTGGTTCCAGCTCTCCCAACACTCAATTTTAGTGGATGTCCCCTGGTTCTGGTGTTGTGAGAGAGGGACAAGAACATCCCTCTATCGACTCTATTCATCCCCTGCAAAATTATGTATGTCTTAGTCATGTCCCCCCTACTTTATGGGTTGATGGTGACAGTGTGACTTCCATTGAAAGGAGATTCTGGGATGGAGAATGGAAACAGTTACTCTGTGGTTCTTTATGAAGAGTATGCGTTGTATAGATCTCTGGTTGGTGCAAAAGAGAATATATAAGTTACAGAAATTGTTGTCAGGCTCCTATCAAATCCTTGTCCCAGTCAGAATTCTAAGTCCTGTAATCTCTTTCCAGTTGGTGTTTGTTGTTGCTATCATGTTTTATGGGGTCATGGAATATATTATTGAAATGGTTTTTCTTTTTAACATTTTGTTGGCATGCAATGGGAAGAAGGTGGGTTGGGAGTAGGGAAGGTGTATGTTAGGAAAAATGAACATAAAGCATCTTTATTGATTTGGGCTGAAATCTGGTCTGCTTTTTCTTTAAGTTTTTATTTGCTTCTGGGATGACAGCTTCATTACACAGCTGCATATTCTAGGAAAGAAAGACGTCCTTTGGTGTTCAGTTCTGGGCAGCAAAGTTCCTGGAGAACTGGAAAGGATTTGAACGATCATGTTGTAAACATGATCGCTGCTCTAGAGACATAACTGGGGAGGAAAGGCTGAAGGAGCTGAGTATATTTTGCCAAGACAAGAATAACATTGATGGGAGGAGGATATGCTGGCCTTTCTTCCCCACAAACAGTTCAAAGGGTATTGGACAGAAAGTGGGGAGAAATGATTATTCTACCCATCCACAGAAGAGGAGAGGGTGAGGTCATGTGTGTTGGATGTAAGGACAGGGTAATTTTCACAAGTCCTGCTCAAATTGGGTTTTGGGTTTCCCATGTTCGCAACCCGTCTATGCAGTCTGCGCTAACTGGACCATACATTTGGTTTGAGAGTGGTTCTTTTTTTATGTCTGCCCCCTCTGAATGCCCTTCATAAATGCACAAATGGTGGCAGGAATATTCAATGATACTTTTAAACGTCATGTGAAAATGCCTTGGAAGTTGACATAAAGGGCCAAACCAGGCCGTCATGTTAAGCCTACCTTTCCTGCTGATGAGCCTTAAGTTTTCTTAAACTGTGCTTAGGGGGAGGGGGTTGGGTTGTCAGCTGCTCCAGACTGGGACTGTGGTGACTTTAGCCTTTTGTACCATGGTCCTTATCTGTTTCATCCCTCTCCTTCCTCTGTAGCTGCTGTTTTGGAAAGAAAGGTTAAGCCCATCATCACTGCTGATAGCTGAGGGCAGCATCACTTTTGACCCTAAGGTCATGGAAGTTCCATGATTAGGTTTTCTTGTGTTCTTTTTACTTTAAAGCATTCATGGGGCTGGTGGGGACAGGGGCTTAATATGGATACAGGTATTTTTTCTTCTGCATCAGGCTTACGGCAGCTGTGGGAAAGGGATGGTTTAGATCAGGAAAACAGTGCAAGAGAGAAACAGGCCCTCCCTCCGTGCTGCTGTCCTGATTAAAATTGGGTCTGCTATTATTGCTTTAAAATAAAAATAGCAGAATATTAATTTGTTTGACTTATCTCATGCTCTGTTCCATGGACTCAGCGTGATTTAAAGCTTTTTAAAAATCACGTTAATGACTCTCTCCCCAAGGGCTCACAATCTAATAAAATAGGGTAATACCTTGGGGAATTAAAAGAAGGCAAACAAACTTGTGACCGCATCAGAAAGATGCAACCTATTTTGAAAAGCAGAGAAAAAAGAGCTCAGTCCTAGGTAAGGTAGGACACTGTTTCTAGTGTTTGGGGGTGGTGGTGATGCTGTCCCTGGAGTTCTGCCAGGTGAGCAGATCTTGGCTCCCAGATCTTGGAGTGTTTTTTAGCCGCAGCGCCAATGGGCAAAGGCAGAGTTTCACCTTAAGCCTCCAAACTTCTTGGCATGAGGGCCGTGTTGTATATCTGACATGGTGTTGAAGGCCAGAAAATAAATAGATGCATGGAAAATCGATGTGCTAAATTTGATTGAATATAATAAGTGGGTGGAGGTGGAAGGAGGAGGGGAGCAGAAGGCAAAATTGACTTGCGCCCGAAGAGGGGGGAATAGATTTTGAAAAAGCATCAAGCAACCTAAAATGCAAATCACAAACTTTTTTTTGTCTTGAGTTTCTGCTCTTTATAAGTTTAACACATGCATTAATGTTATTCATTGAATGAGGTATATATTGATGCTTTGAGACCTGGACTATATCAAGTATACATTCAGCCATTGGAGGTGCTGAAATTTCATTCTGTTCCATGACATTCAGCACTTTTAGTGGCTGAATGCTGGAAGACCTAGAAGTGTGTCTTTCAGTTGTGTAGCTGGGGGGGGGGGGCAAGGGGAGCAAATGCCCCGGGCGCTGGGTTGGAGGAGGGCAGATGGCAACGTTGCCTGCCCCCCGCCAGCCCCTGCCCTAGAGATCAGGGTCGCTCCGAGAAGCAGCTTCCACAGAAGCCTCTTCTCAAGAGTGACCAAGTGTGCGACCAAGTCTGAGAGCGATCTGACATGGCGGGTACACAGCATAGGCTTGCCCTTCTCGGAGGGGCAGGGGCCTTGCATACCTGTGTTGGGTCGCTGTGAGAGCGACCCGACATGGCAGGTGCACAGGGCCGGCCCTCCCTTCTCAGAGGGGTGAGCAGCACTTTGTAGCTGTGTCAGGTTGCTCTGAGAAGTGACTGCGCATGGCTACAAAGCGTAGCCATGTGGGTGGCGGCACCCCTAGAGGTGTGCACCCCCGCAGCGCCAACCCCCCCCCCGAGGATTCCCCCTGGTGTGTTTTGAACTATTTTTAACCCCAAGAGGCTGGGGAACCATGTGGGCTGGATAAAATCCTCCAGAGAGCTGGATGTGGTCCACAGGCCGGAGTTCAGAAACCCCTGCCTTAAGTGACAGCGCACAGCAGGACAGAGCACAGCCCTAGTCTCTGCCCAGGAGGCAAGCAGATGTTCCAGGTTCCGGAGCGGGCTAATTGCAGATCTCGTGCATAATATGTAGCTTGGCCTCATGACCGGTTCTTGTGTTATTAGAGCTGCATGGTTGTTTCTCTTCTTCTCTCCTTTAGCCCCCATGGTATGTAGCCAGTGGTGGGATTCAAATAAATTAACAACACGTTCTATGTCCTAATGACCATTTTAAGTATACCAAAAGATATACCGAAAGGTAGTTTAATAATTTAGGCTTCAGTGCGCATCCTGCCTCCCCCCCCCCCGCTGCAGTCTCGGCTTCCCCCACCGCTGCCACCCACTTGCAGTTTGCCTGCCACCTCTGCGCCCATCCCCCCACCTCCTGGGGACCCCCTCAATGCTGGGCTTTTCTCCAAGTCGGGCAGCTCTGCCCAGCCAGAGGCTCCTGTGGCCAAGTCCTTTGGCCCTTGACTGTGCGCCCCAAACACCCACCCTCCAGGCGAGGCGCCCAACCCGTGTATTGTTCCCCCAGGCCATCTGGAGGGGACCAAGCCACCTCCTCGACTGGCACCGTGGAGGAACACTGGCCCGGACGTGCCGCAGCCCTGAGAGGTCCCGTGTCCCGTCCCCGCCCGCAGCCCCACCACCGGAGTTCGACGGACAGCGAGCCGCTCACCTGCTCTGGTGCTGAGGCACGGTGGTGGCAGCGGCAGTGGGAGCTGGGGGAGCTCCATGGTGGGCAGGAGGTGGACTGGCAGCGGCTCCTGAAGCCCATGGAGGGGACGGAGGCAGGCGGCGGGCGGCGCAAATCCAAGGCCGGCGGTCCGGCTCCGTCGGGGCACTCAGCGGTCTGCCGCCACTCTTGCCCCAGGTCACACAACGTCATTCCTACAGGGGAGGAGGCCAGGGATGCGCTGCAGATAACCTAATGTTTATAGCAGCGCTCATTAGCAAACGGTTCGCAGGAACCATACCTAACATTAGGTATCGGTTCTGCGGAACCAGTGCGAACCGGCTGAATCCTACCACTGTATGTAGCATACCATTTCAGGGATGCCAAAATGCAGATACTGTGTCAGAAGAGGAGGAGGATTGTGTGGCAAGGATCAGACCCATGTCAGAGGCCTTATTTTGGGGTGGGTGGGAGTCCATGATTGGATCGGATCCAAGCCGTCTCTCGCACAGGTCGTGAAAGGTTTCCGTGACCCCCAAAATGAGGCTTTGTGACCCTAATGGGGCCCCAACCTACACGTTGAAGAACACTGGCCTAGGTTGCTGCCTGATTTATTAATTCCCAGGGGTGTATGTATAATGGTGATTGGACCGCAGTGCTCCCTCCCAGAAGCAGCTTGTTTAACCCTTGATGCACATGGCCTAATCTGCCCTGTCAGTTTCATGAACCACCAAAAAATGCCTCATGACCCCACTGGTGGACACATAGTTTTAGAATTACTGGGTTAAACGGTACTGACTTAGATGATCGGTGGTCTGACTCAGCAGATGTTCACACCTGTTTTAGAACATCTGTGTAAGTCTTGGAGTGGGTGCTTTTAGCAGTGAATGTTGAGGACTTGTCAGCTTTCCCCTCAGAGGAAGAATTTCCGTCTCTCAGGACTAATCCTTCCTTCCTGCTTCTTCCGAATTGTACCTCATCTCAGCAATTGGCTTCTTTCTAATTAGGGTCTTCTCAAGCCAATTTCCATGACTTTTGAGGTGGCAGAAAAGAAGCAAAATAAGCTTCCCAAGAGTTTGACTGCTTGGCCAGGGTACTGTAAAAGCTCTATTGATCCATCAAACTGTATGGGAAGCTGAGACTTCCCTTCCCAGCTCTGAAGAGCTCTTGCCTATAGTAAATTCTGTCTCCAATCGTTCTGGCAGTCCTTAACTTCTAGGCACCTTCATTGAGTCAGTTTGCTGCCCTGACTATGTTGGACTGGTTTCCCAGGTTTGTGTTTCCTTGTTGAGAGACAGTTCAGACCAACCTGCCCTTGAGACTGCAAGAAAAGAAATTGAAAGCCACCTATTTCTGTCGAGTGTCCACATTCTAGGCATTTTCTCTGACTAGTGCAACTTATGTCTTTATCGGTCTCTTTTTAAAATTTTGCTTCATTTCTAAGGAGGCTGCTGCGCTTTTTTTGACTCATCCCACCCTTTGGCTCATCAAAGAAGTACTGTAACACTCTCGTTTCTGTCTGCCTCCCCAGTATTTGACCTCAGTTAGTTTACACAGCCCTGCTCAGCTCCTTGGGAACCAGAAAGTGTTTTGAGAGAAGAGAGGGGTCCTAGAGAAGCTGTTTGCTTTGTGGGTCAGGAGCAAAGTTAGTTCACATTCATTTGAACTGTCAATGCATTTAATCCGCACAAAAGATTTTACTGTGTAGTCTGATGGCACAGCTACATCAGCACTGAGATGAGATTTTTTTTTCTCCCAAAAAGAGCGGGGGCCAGATTTGGGTTCTGAGCTTCCATTGGCAAAATTCAGCAACATACCAGTGCTGTCAAAGCAAGAAGCAGCAGAGCTTGATCTTGCCTCTAATGAGACTCATGCTTAACTTTTTAAACATTTGGTTTTTATCTTTTGGTATATTTTACCTAGATTTTCTCCACTTGCCCACCCAACACCAGTGAGTCTGTTTCTCAACACCAGTGAGTCTGTTTCTGTTACTTGGGAGGCATTTGTTTGGCATTTCCCCCCAACATTTTATACCATTTTATGTATGGCATTTTATACCTGATGCAATTGTTCCTCAAGAGCAGTATTTTCCCTGAATGGCGCTTCACAATAAGACAGGTGACCCCACTGCTATAGGGACCAAATGACAATAATCTGCCTGACCTCATTGAATCTGGGATGGTTATGCACTGGTACCAGTATGTGGCTGTAAGCAGCCCAGCCCTTCAGAAGAGGCACAACTGGGCAAGAGGGATGCAGAGAAGACCACTGAAGAACCCTCTTCCTTCTGTGCACATAACTGTGGGGAAGTGACCTACTTGTGTGCAGAGCAAACCTTCTCTGGTGGCAGTGGTACTTGGAAAAATGGTACCTTCCAGGGAAAAAAAGATTTAAAAGCCTTACTCTAGAGAATACATGTATCCCTAGCTACCTTATGAAATACAAAAAAAGTGGCTGCATAGATGTTCTTAAAGTGCACCCCTTGTTTTGCAATTAAATCTCAACAGGCTTTGAACTTTGCTGTGAAGCTTTCTCTGAATCTCTGGTCCCAGTGGGGTGCTACCTCTATTTTTCCTTCTCAGAACTCGTCTCTTTTGTGAAGCCCTCGCTAAACATGAGAATAAACATGTATTCTCTAGAGTAAGGCTTTTAAATCTTTAATTAGGTTCATCCCTAATAATAATAATAATAATAATAATAATACATGTATTTATATACCGCCTTTCTTAAGGTCACTAGATTTCTCTAATGATTACAACTCAAGGCGGTTTACATAGGCAGACTTTTCACAAACCCGAAGGTTTTTACAATTTACAGAATGTTCTATCTTTCAAGAACCACACTCAAACAGATCTTTCTTTCTGGATTTAGCCTTCTTTCTTTAGCCACCCGTCTGTCGTCTGCTGGCTGATGAGGCTTCCCTGCTCTCACCAGAGACGCAGCTGAGTTCAGCACACTCCTCCTCCCACGAGGCAGCTGAAAATAAGCCTATATACATGGAAATGTATTTGTTCAGATTCAGCCTTTATTACCATTCATTTTTCTTCATATTGCCAAAACACCACATTGTAAGCTCCTAGAGGCAGGGATCTTTATCTTCTTGCTACTATTGTAAAGTCCAAGTAATTCAGTGGACCTTTATAAATACATTGATGTAGATGTTTCAAGACTGATGGCCTTTAGTACCTTCCAAAACTCTTATAGGTCAGTGTTATTCAAACTGTGGATTGGGACCCACTTGGTGGGTTGTGATGTGACATCAGGTGGGTTGTGGAAAGCTGGGAGCAGCCATCTTGGAAACTGCAGAGCTTACTCTTGTTATATTCCTTTTGTGAGTGTTAACAGTTTGAATTTTCAAGTCAGGGTGTGTGTTTTTTAGTTCAGTCCTCTTACATCATATTTTGTCCTCATCTTGCTTTTTGTAAGGGATGTTTTATGGTTGTACAATTGCTGCAGTCCAATTTGCATTTCAGGAGTGTCATTTTATTATGTTTCAGTGACAGCACTTCTTGCTTGAAGATGTCACTCCCTGCCACAACATCACTTCCAGGTTAATGATATTACTTCTGGTGGGTCCTGACATGAGTGCCATTCTAAAAAGTGGGTCCCAGTCTAAAAAGTTTGAATACCATTGTTATGGGTGTTTAATATCCCCCCTCTCTTTTTAGAGTTTAGTCTCCTTGCCTGCTGAAGTGGTTGATGGCTTCTGTATTGGTTGCTTTATGTTCAGAGCAGTAAAAGGTATTCCATAGCCCAGAGCCTCCTTTAAAAGTTGTATCTTGCTGTGGTAAAAGCTGCAGCAGCTTTTGCATGCAGTATTTTTAGTATGTAACAAGCGTGCAGGGAAAAAAATTAAAAGGGTAAAAATAGCTCCGCTCCAAATTTTCAAGAGGCATTAGAAGCCTCTTCTGGGGGCTTATTTTTCAGTATTGTTACGAAAGAGTTTTAAAGGGGAGATTAAAGGGCAACTGGATTAATCCCTACTTCAGTTTGGAGTCAAGAGAAGACTGCCACGCAGAGGCTTCTGGAAACCACAGGGAAATGTTGGCTTAGAGGGGAAGAGGTTTACTGTAAAGATCATGGTAGATCCTGGCCTTGCAGTGGGGAAAAGGAGCAGGGTGCCAGTGATTCTCTGATGGCCACTTTTCCTGTCTGCTCTCCTTCAGGCACATGTCTTCAGGCAGCCATTGAATGTTCCTGTTGCTCTAGTACCAGGTCTTCTGCAGTTTACCCAGGGCTTGAGGGCTTTGGAACTAGGGGAAAATGCAGATGTCTGCATTGATATACATCTATTTTTGTGGTGTGTCTGTTGTGTTTAAACTTCTCTTCCACTACTTTCCAAGGGTTTAGGAATGGTAGTACAGTTGAGAGTATATATAACCCCTAGCCCCTTAATTAAAATATACATATCTTTATATGAATACGAACTTGGCTGTTAAATGCTGGCCCAAATAGGAAAATTGGCAGTGTTGCCAAAGGATATGGTTGCAGATCCTTAGGACACTATCCTTAGGCTGATGGCTTGTTGGCCCTCTTTGGATGGTGAGAGAATGGTTAGAATCAGGGGCATCAAGTTTGCTGCCATAGGCAAAAGTCAATTTTGTGTAATCGTCCCCCAAATGTGTGGGATGTGGATGGTGTTGTGTTCTTAATTGAAATTTCTTTTTCCTCTTGCATATGAGTGAATGGCCATGGGGTGTGTGAGCTTTCCTTTTTCTCAATGGAGGTCCTGAGCTTGTGTTGCCCTAGGCAGCAGCCCCTGTTCCTGCCTTCTGGGTTGGGCTAGTCCTATCAGGGAGGAATGTAAGCACATGCAGTTGAACACACTTAAGTTGGTTGAAAGTTGGAAATGAGAATCAAGTTTCATCCCAGGCTTTCTCTCTATTTGTGCTATAAGCAAACATTGTTAACAGGGACAGACAATGAAAAAGGGACATTTTACAAATCAATTACAGTCCATTCTTGTTAACTCCTGGGTTTAGATTTCTGGAAAACCCTGTGATTATGGAAACTGCAATTATTGAATCATTGATCCTATGGGGGGAAATGGGGCTAGGTTCCTCTCTTCTCCATACACTTGTGAACCTGAATCTTACTTTGAACCCTGCGGGCTGGGCAATAACAAGGGCAGCTCAGCATCTTGGTAAAACACTTCCATTGGCACTACACTTCTTCGCTGCCATTGTGTTGTTGAAACAGTTTGACTGCTAAGTTGTTGAGAACCACTGAGAGTACGTGGAGACTTATTGAGCCTCAGACAGCAGAAGTCAGGAGAACTGCCTGAGGGATCTTCTGGCTACTGCGAATGGCTATGAAGAGTCCAGATATGTGGCAACATAGGCTGTGCTTTTGTTGACGTGGATATGTGAATCCATTGGAACAGAGTCTGCGAATAAGGAAGATTGACTATACGTGTTTATCCAGTGCAGATATTACACCCAAAAGGCATTTCTGTATTGTGTACAAGTGCCTATAATGTAAAGTGAGCATCTCTCTTGCCCTTAGTTCATGTTGCAGCTCATGTGACAGAATGAGAGTAAAAGGACAAAAGAGAGGGAGAAAATGCATATGAAGATGACCCAGTAGTCCCCAATTAAGCCATAGTTTTCAGGAAGAGATGTATTTGACCTTGACTTCAATTTAATGTAAAATAAAATTGTGTAAAGGCTTGTCACCAGTGGTAAAATATCTGCACCAACTTCCAGTTGCTGGTTGGGCTTAATTCAAAATGATCATGTTGACCTTTGAAGCCCCAAATTGTTTTGGTCCAGTTTACCTGAAGGAGCACCTCTTCCCATCAGTGTTGCTGTTCAGTTGAAGCCCTGTTGTGGGTGCTGTCTGTTGAGGCAGATAATAAGGAGCAGAGTGTTCTTGGTGGTGGTGGTGGCACCCGCTCTTTAGAACTCCCTGCCTGGGAGCCTGTTCGATGGATTTGGAGGATATGCAATAGAAGAGCTTTGCTGGTCACTAGATTCCCCTCAGTTAGAATTCTTTTATCAGCAGTGGCCAAGCAGAGGCCTCAGGGAAGATCACAAGCAAGGCATAATGATAGTGATACTCCCTTGTCTGTTCCCAGGGCCTGATATTCAGAGGTATGCTTCTTCAGAATGTGGAGGTTTCATTTAGTTATTTAGCTAATAGCTATTGGTAGACTTTATTTAATCTCTTTTTAGCGCATCTAAGCCAGTGATCATCACCGCATTTTTTGTGGCAGCCAAATTCCAGTGATATTGGGGTTGATACTCGCTCCCAACGTTTGGGTATCTAGCTAAAAATGTTAGTCCATTCTTGTTTCCTGTCCTGTGGTGGTTGGTGGTTTTAAATGTTCTGAGGTTACAGGCTGATTGCCTTGTTGGTCACTGTATTTGTGATTTTCGTTTTTCGTACTGTCAGTCCCCTCAAGGGATTGTGTAAACTACTGGGGTGAGATAATGATATTCATAAACATGATGATATCCAAAAGTGATCTGTTCTGACTGTATGGTGCTCTGAAGGCTTAAAGCAGTTCTTGCTTCCATCACTTTGTAATGCAAATACGAAACCTACTTTGGCCAGAATGTCTCTTTGCATTACAAATATATGTTCTCTGCTTCCCCCTATGAATAATGCTTGTATATTTCAGTTCTGTCTTGCCTGATCTGTTCCCGTCCCCTGATCTGTGCTAGTTAGGAATCTTGGATTTGACCCTGGAGTAGTTGCTTGACTGCATTCTACCTTGACTGAGCATCCTATGATGGTAACATTCATTCTTCTAAAACTTTACACATTCTCCATGGGACTTTGCTACCCTTTAGCCTCTTCCCCTCCGCAAAGGAGTTAACACTTTTTTACTTTAATATATTGCTTCTCTCAGGATCAAAGCACACGTGACACCAAATGCATCAGCATGTATTTACAGGTTCATGTTTATGTACAGTAGTTACCTTGTACATTTTATACACCCTTCCTCCAAGGAGCTCAGGATGGTGTCCATGGTTCCTTCCCTCCTTTTGTCCTCACAATAGCCCTGTGCACTAGGTTATGCTGAGAGTTGGTGCCTGACCCAACATCACCCAAGAAGCTTCATGGCTGAGCATGGATTTGAACTTTTACTTTCAGGTCTAGTATCAGAACCACTATACCATATTGGCTCTCTACTTGAGAGTAGCAGCCACATGGAGCTGTGATTAGGATACCTGGTTTCTGGTACCCATCCCAGATAAATTATGGCCCCTCTATCTTTTGGAGATACCTTGTTATTAGCATGAGCTACTAGGTGTTGAATCAGATGCATCTCATCTTTGGGGCATATGCAGATAAATGTATGTGTGAAAAGGGAAGGTGCACACAATGCAGTTGCCATGGCCTATATTTTGCACTGTTAATATTGTATAGACCAAGTATACTTTTCAAGTGTTTTTTAAACAAAAACAAACAAGGACCATCACTCACTGGGAAAGTACACATTTACTTGCAGAAAACCCCAAGTCTGTTTCTCTGGCATTTCCAGGTAGGGCAAGGAAAGACCCCTGTCTGGAAACCCCAGAGAGCCACTGCCTATAGGCAGTGTAGGCAGTAGGGATTCGAATGGACCTTTTAGCATTGCATCATTCATCAGTATGTTAACAGTTAAGGGAAGAACGAGGTTCTACAGTGTATTGTTGGGCAGGTTCCAGGTTTCTGGTGCTTGTGGCTGTATGGTGAATGCGGCCTCCTCTTGTGTGGTGTTGTGCCCACTCCTTCTGCTGTCTAGATTAGAAAATAAAAGGCAGAGGGGATAGAGTGGAAGAGGAAGTGTAGAGCAGAGGAGTGTGGTGGACTCTCCTCTGTACTTCCTCTTCTGCCTGTTTTTCTTTTTCAGCCCAGAGAATGGCGGGAGAGGAGAAAGTGGAGACAAGTGGGCAGATGGAGCTGGGCACCCTCTCCAGCCTCAGTTGGTCTCATGCATGCATCAGCCCTGTGCAAAGGAATACAAGTGCACAGTTAAGCAGAGTTGAGACTTGCAATATGTACTAATGGGGTTGGGAGGAAGTGGACTCAGTCTTTGATCCACCCAATCTGATATATTTTATACACTATATAAAAATACAGAGGTGTTACTAACGTGTCTCTCTCTCTTCCTGTATGAAATGCTGGAGTCTGTATTAACATCCTCAGAGTGTGCCAAGCCTTGTAAGCAAGAGCCTCAGATTTTTGTTTTGCAGAGGCCTCCTCGGGCCATCTTTGCTTCAGAGATTTTTTTTTTGTAGTGTCCAAGAAACCTGGGCAAAGAACAGGCAAGCTGTGGACAGCGAGATCTTGGCTCTAGTACTGTTTTTTCCAGTTTTACCCAAGTACAGGAAAGGGCCTGTGTGCAAGAGTAGAGGGTGTGTTCAAGCTGGTACACAGAGAGGTTAGTGAGAAAGGACAAGAGAAGTGTTTTCTCTGCTGGATTTGCGGCCCTCGCTGTGGCCACAAGAGCCGCCTTGATTCCTGTACAGGAATAAATTGTTAAAATACTGCTTCTCTGTACAACTGCCTGTTTGTGACTCCAGCTCTTTGCTCAGAGGCTTCAGCTAATTCTGGCTGGAAAGCTGCCTCCCCATGGGAAAGGGTGTTTGTTGGAACGCCCTCAAAAAGTCTGGTCAATAGAGAGAGTGATGGTTGGTTCCCCTTTAGGTGTTTTGCATTGCTACTTTCTGTGGGCTTCAGGATCTTGATCCTTTAAAGCTTCCACCTAGAGGCAGACCTTCTGGGGAATGTTCAGCAGCAGATTTTGGATGTCATTAAAGGTGGAAGAATGGGAGGCAGTCAGTTCTGGCCCGCAGGGCACAATACACCAGGTAAATCTCCTGTGCAGCCCCTCTTGAAATTAACAGCACAGTAAGAGTGCAGAAAGACCCTAGCAGACCCTCAAAGCCTGGTCAAAACACAACCAAATCACAATGGAATCAATCAAAATGAATCAGTATTGAATGTTGCCACGCTTCAGGGTGGAAATGGAAGTTTTTAACCTCCTTTTCCAGAAAGAGAGTAAAATCTCATGGTGAGAAGCCAGAAGCATAAAGGACGATTATTTTCTGTTCTCAAAGAAAATTGAGAGCTTTGCTGGTTTATCACAGGCAAGGGTGGATGGATGTGGGTGTGTATTGGGCATCACCCTCAAGGCACCATCCTCAACCAGGCTCTTCTTTTGATCAGCCTGATGCCATTGCCAAAGCCCACCTCTGGATCTTTGAGACACCTCTCCATTTCTGCATTTCAAACTCTGAACCTCTGAAGACATGGCAGCCTCTCATATGAAATAGCAGAGCTTCATGCTCGTGACTGAATCCTTGCCTGGTTTCCCTTCTGTACAGGACCCGATGAAGGCTTTATTCTAGCAACTGTTGCTTTCACGCAGTACCTGATATTGAATGCCAGGGTATTCTTCTACCACAAAACTCCCCCATGTTAGGAGTGGGATTGGTGCTGCAATCTAGTCTTGCAATCTAATGTTCCTTCTTGAAAGAGATGCACTCTGCAGCAGGAGATTTCATCCTGCACTTGTGCCAAAGAAGCAGCTTTTTGTATACTGTCTTTTAGCAGCCAAAAGCTGCTGTAGGAAGAAAGAGTCCATATAAAAGAAAGAGGAGCCAACATGCTTCCTCTTGTTTGGTTGGGCTATGATGCATTGGGCTGAAGGCACAGAGGGGACAGCAGAGGAATAGTGGAGGCCCTTCTGAAAGCAGTACATGTGGCCAACTTTTTAAATTGTCTTTTTGATCTTGCAGAATGACTATGAGGCTGAATGGCTGTCATCTCTGTTAAAAAAAATTTTTTTTCCACATTTTATTCCTCCAAGGAATTCAGGGTGGAGCACATAGTTTCTTTCCCTCCTTTTGTTCTCACAACAACCCTATGAGGTAGGTGAGGCTGGGTGATAGTGATTGACCCAAGGTCACCCAGGAAGCTTCATGGCTGAAGGTGATTTGAACCTGAATAGCTGCACTTTTAGTATTGTCATAGTGCTTTTATTTTCGTTTTTAATTGTGCTTAAATCTTGTGAGCTCATTCTGAAGCAGTATAGAACCGAGGCATCACCCTGCCAACAAAGGTTCGCATAGTCAAAGCGATGGTTTTCCCAGTAGCAATGTATGGCTGTGAGAGCTGGACCATACGAAAGGCAGAGCGCCGAAGAATAGATGCTTTTGAATTATGGTGTTGGAGAAGACTCTTGAGAGTCCCCTGGACTGCAAGGAGATCCAATTGGTCAATCCTCCAGGAAGTCAAGCCTGATTGCTCCCTGGAAGGACAAATCCTGAAGCTGAAGCTCAAATACTTTGGCCACCTCATGAGAAGAGAGGACTCTTTAGAAAAGACCCTCATGCTGGGAAAGACTGGAGGCAAAAGGAGAAGGGGGCGGCAGAGTAAGCTAGTGGAGGACAGGGAGGCCTGGCATGCTGTGGTCCATGGGGTCGCGAAGTCAGACACAACTTAGCGACTGAACAACAATAGAACCATGGCCTGTCTAAAAATTAATCTTCCCAACAATGAGGTTTAGAAGCTTCCTCCCTCCCTCCCTCCCTCCCTCCCTCCCTTAAACTCGTTTACTACCATTGGTGAATTCACCCGCCAATTAATTTCAATTAATGTTTTAGAGATTTTCAAAAAGTGGCTGCACCAAATTACCTGAAACTTGCTCTGTAAACAGTGTAAGGATAGACCTTTTTAGAGGTACAGTTGTTTTGACTGTCCACCCATGTCATCATTTAAGAAACAGGGGCAGAATTTTGGGTTTTTTTGTTTTATGGGGTGCCGTTTCTGAATCTGATTGGGGGCCCCCAAATCTGAAATGAAAGTTGCCATTTTAGCTTCCTGTGTTAGGGCAGGGGCTAACCTTTCTCACTGAGTCAACTTTAAAGCTTTCAGGTACAATTAGCACCTGTAATAATTTTTTTAATAATTGGCGGGCAAATACACCGATGGTAGGAAACGCGCGTACTTCAATTCAAACTATGGGCTAACTTGGTAGAGGCTAACTATCTTTTTACTTTGGGGGACAAGTTAGGTGAAAACATAGACACATATCTCCTAATTGTCCTGTGTTATTTTTTAATGTTCTGATGTCTTCAGAGACTGTGAATGAATTATTGCATCTGGCAATAAAAAATGTTTTTTATACTCCACAAAACTGTAGAAGGCAGCTCTAGATCAAATATCATAAGGCTGTAGGCAATTTACTACCATGTTTACCAGAATAAAGCATCTCACTATGAAGACAGGCTTCATGAGGACAATTACCAGAAAGCTGCAACATGCATTCCTACAGAAGAAACTTGATCACACCTATTGAGTCCTCTAATCACTGACATGGACACGACTTAGCGACTGAACAACAACAACAACAACAATCACTGACAATTGCAGAGCAATTTAGAAAGAATCTGCATTTTAGAGTGAATAGTCACTAATCATTGAGATTTACACAAAGCCATTTAGAAAATAGGTGACCTCTGTGTTACAAACAAACAAAAATAGGTTGTTGTTGCCTTATCAAGGTACAGAAATACACACAGTCTACTGCTCACCTGGTTTCTCTGAGCAGATTTGGGTCTAAAGCAATTGATCTAGATATCTCACTGCAGACACAAAGCTCACAAAGCTGATTTCTCACAAAGCTGATTCATGCTGTGAGGGTCATCCTGTTCTTGCACCATGGCAGGAAACTTTACTGTGCCATAGCTTTACTGTGCCATACTTCCCCACAATCTGTGATGCATCTTTGCTTTCAGTCATAAACTGTAGCTTTACCATTTACCTACTGGCTGAAGGGGAAAAAAAAAACCATGATGGTGCTTCTGTGCACTCATGACCCAGGTTGCAGGCACTGGCATGAGTACCTAGGGCCCAAACCTTCCAGTGGTGATCCAGCTGTACCAGTGAGGCATGTGCTGCATCCTGCAGTGTGGGGACAGTCACAGAAGTCTCCCCAAGGTAAGGGTACAACTATTCTCTTACCTTGGGGTTTCATTGTGGCTGCCTCAGCACTGAAAAATTGAACAGGATTGGGCACTTAGTTGCTTCACTGCCTCAGAGTTCCTCAGGAGGCCTCAGAGTTCCTCAGGCTAGTGACACTCAGTGACACATACTGGTAATAAATTATATTAGTTGTACAATCAGTCTTGTCAATGGTGCAAGAACACAGAAGAAGATTCAAATACGCTTCCTCCAAATCAGCACCTGGACACAGTCCAATGCTGGGAGATGGGACTGATGATTTTGCTTTATTTCACACAGGAATCATCCTTGTAGCAACTAAAGGGTTATTTCTTGCCTCTGTAGCTGCTAGAGGACAAATCAATGTAATGAGAAAGATTTTTTTTTTCTCCACAGCTTGTTCTAGGGCTGGGGTGGGTGAAAGGTTGACCTTATATCAGTATATCAGTTCTGAAGCTGCAAGCTGCAGAAGCCAGCTCTGAAAAAATAGGGTTTTTCCCAACATGTTTATAAGGCAGAGAAGGGTCAAGGAAAGTTTAGAAGACTTCTGTCTCCATCTCATTAGGGGGGTGTAAAACAAGTACCAGAAGTCTGCAAAAGACCTAATTAGCCAAATTGTAGCACTCAAACCTCTGCAAAAAATTCAGTTTTGCAAGAATGAACTTCTTACTTCAGGATTTGTACTCTAGGGCCCCCTTCTGGAAATTCCTGAAGTAAGCAAGCTGTATGCTCAGTGAACAATGAGTTTTTCAGGGATAAAGGTAGCTTTTTTTCAACACGTCCATAGAAATTGATACGCAGTACCTTGGATAGCACACCATTTTTGGACAGTAAACATTAAACTTTCAGTACCATTGGCGGGCAAAAACACCAGTTTCAGTTCAGGTATATGGGAACACTTTGACATGGTTCCAAAAACATAATTGCCCTGAGAAGGGCAGTGGCTGTACATGTTTCAAAAGGCAAAAGACTTTTGCGCAAAAATACCCATGGTAGCAAATGGGTTAAGTTAGTTGAGGTAGCAACTTGAGGTTCTTTTGGGGATTTTTGCTTATGGACAATAAGCACTAATTCTAAAGCACAGGTATTTTATTTCTAACTTTATTGTAATAAGATATAGCAATGCAATAGACTGCATTTATGCTGCTGGTCCTAGGAAATAAGTAGCAAATAAATGATTTTTAAAAAGAATTCACTCCTGAATAAATAGTTTGTGTAGGCAGTTGTCATTTAAGTTCTGTTTTAGAAAATGCCAAGTGAGATGGGGAATTGATTTTTCTCTGGCTTGAACAAGGTGAAGTGGCTTGAATTCAACACAGGGCAGTGAGGATCCATTATCAAGAGAAAATAGTGCAGTAGGGGGGTGGGGAGGGATCCTCAAAGGGAATGCGTAGACTTGGCTGTTTCTGTGCTTTCCGTCAGTTTCTATCACTTGTGTAATTGATTCTAACCTATACTTTTCCCAATTTCACCATGGGGAACACAAGCAGAAGATGTTATTGCCGTAAGGCTTCAGTAGCCTATGTAGTGATTTTGAACTGCTTTCATTTCACATGTACTCTCTTTCCAAACTGGGCTGTAATTAGCATTTTCATCAGAACACCAAAGGGGAAAAATGCTCCATGCATCTTGAAAGACATAGTTTTCCCCCTCCCCTGTTTTTATCATACACAACACCAGAACTAGGGGACATCCACTAAAATTGATGTTAGGACGGACAAAAGAAAATTTTTCTTTACCCAGCGTGTTATTCGTCTGTGGAACTCCTTGCCACAGTATGTAGTGATGGCATCTGGCCTAGATGCCTTTAAAAGGGGATTGGACAGATTTCTAGAAGAAAAGTACACTACATATTACAAGTTGTAATGAGTATGTGTAACCTCCTGGTTTTAGAAGTAGGCTACCGCTGAATGCCAGGTGCAAGGGAATGGCAACAGGATGCAGGTATCTTGTTGTCTTGTGAGCTTTCAGAGGCATCTGGTGGGCCACTATGAGATACAGGAAGCTGGACTAGATGGGCATTTGGCCTGATCCAGCGGAGCTCTTCTTACATTCTTATGAACATTCTTTGCAGGTGTTGGATCCCTTTTGGTGCTTTGATATTTGCACCTTTTTACCTTGCAGTCATGTGGGTTTTTTAGTTTTTAAAAATTTGTGTTTCCACCCTCAATAACATTATTAGGTGGAGCATCTCACAGCTGGTGGAAAAAAGCTAAGCCAGGGAGTAGGACATAGGTGGAAGTGGGCTGGGGGTCCAAGTGCCACAGTGTGTCTGGGGGAAGTCACCTGTTTGGAGCACATAACTTCAGTTGATTGTTTCATGTTGGGTCCTGAGCACCATAGCCATCCATTATGAGGAATCGAGGAGATGTACAAATTGTGTAGGAGATGATCAAATTATGTAATGCAGCAGGACTTCTCTAGAGCAAGCCTCGTGGGCAGCTGCTTGGTGAGAGTTGAACAGGTGGGAACAAGTTAAGATTCTGGCTGTGAATTCCTGGAAAGCTGAGACGGAACTGAAGCAACCTGTGGAGGTCTGAACATTTCGAAGTTCAAGGACATTTTCCTGCACAAGACCTAAAAGTGGTTCTTATTTCAGTCAATTTGCACTGTTGGTGTAAAGCCTGCATTGGCCAGAATGTTCAATGCACAACAAACTTCTTTCTCATTAACAACTAAATCTCCACTTATATTAGTGAACAGAGGCAGAAGGGTAATTTGAGCTTCAAGTATGAAAACACATTTGGGTTTTGCCCTTGCCCTTCCTTGGGACTTTCACTTGTTTGGGTTGGTAACCACTTCTGTTCTTTTAAAAGCAACGCATTTGCTTTTCAAAAGAGTCCGTAAAGATATTAAAGTCCTCAGTGTGGTCTCCTTCCAAGAGAAGTTAGCTTTAGCAAAGGTTGCCTAGTATTTCCCTGGAGGTTCATTTTGTCACTGCCACTGCATTGTGTCACACAATAATTTTGTGCTGTCCAAACTAGGCATTTTCTCTATGGCCCCCCAATCCTATCCAACTTACCAGCACCAATGCATCCAAAATGTTCCCTTACCTTGAAGAGGCCTCAGTGACTGTCCCCCACTACAGGATGAAGTGCATCTCTCATTGGTACAGCTGCATCAGCGCTGGAACATTGGATAGGATTGGGCCCTGACTATAATAATATACAGTACTAGCAGAGCATTTTGATTGCTTCTTTCTCCTCCTCCCAATCCTTTCTCTTTCATGACACAATTTCTAGTGAAGTTTTTTGAAAGGGAGACAATACAGAAAATTTCTGAGAGAGCTCTTTGTTACTCTTTTTTAACCTTCATTGAATGGAAGAAGGTGACCGCAATTAGGAAATGATAAAAATAAAAGTCCCAGGAGAGTTTGTCATGGCTCCCACTGAAATTAAGTTCATCATGACTTCTTATTCATTTCAGTGGTGCTTAGTAGGGATTTCTCAGTGAGAAGGTTGGTATTCCAGGCAGGTTGCTCTGAAAAGTGCACTGCCCAGCACATGCTTGCTTTCATTACAGTGCACATCCATGTGTATGTTCATTGTAAGGCACACTCTCGCAGCTCAAGCAGAGCAAGATTGAGACCCAGCAGGCTAAACGGCAGGCATGTCTATTCATGCACAGTCTGTATGAATTAGGCATGCCGTCTCAAATATGCTCCCTAAACTTCTGCAACACAGAGGTTCTGGAGCAGATACACAGCGCTTTTGAGTGGATAAGCTGATGTGTCTGCCTCTCTTGAGGTAGAAAATTTGGAAACTGCTACCCTGGAAGAGTACTGTAAGTAAGGCATATAGTATCACTGTGTTGGAAAGATCTTGAAGCGCAGTTTAGACATTATTTTGGAAAACAGCCTGATCAGAGTCAATATCTGACTCATTGGGGCACATTGTCTTTGTACTATCATTTTAGTTCACATTCATTAGAGCAGAGTTTCACAGACTAAGAGTTGGGACCTACTAGATGGGTCATGAGCCAATTTCAGGTGGCTCCCCTTTCATTTTAATGGGTATTTTATTTTTAATATCTTAGGACCCACTCCAGAGCCTGTTACTGTGGGCTCATACCGCCCAGGCAATTGTTGCATAGGGCACCATAAAGCACCCCCAACACCGGCGGTAAGCCCACTGGTGCTAGGATGATGCCGCCTGCAGGTGCCCCGAAGGGAGCACTGGTCAGCAGTCAGTTCACCACTCGCCGGCAATGTGGACTTTTGGGGTGGGACTGGAGGGTGTTCCTGGGTGGGAGGATGGGTGGAGTGGGGGCGGGACCAGCAGCAACTCTTGCTGTCAGTTCCTGACCTGTAAGGCTGTGCGGCCTTACTCGGAGGCCTCACTTCTGCGTCCGAGGAGTGAGGAGACCCATAGCCCACCCTATGCCCTTACCGCAGAGAAAGGGGGACGAATGTTCCCTTTCCCCGCATAGCCTCCTGGGGCTGCCTAGCTGCTGTGGGATGCAGCAGTAGTTGCCTGGCTACCGTTGCTCTCCCAGGTGATCGTGCAGTTCAGGTTTGGGCTTCCTGACTTGATGCCACTGTGGTATGTGACAGCATTTGGGAAAATGTTACAGATTTGTACTTTTAACCGATGCATATGCTTTTAACAATGAAAGTCAACAGGGCTTACTTTGGGTAGGTGTGGATAGGATTTTAGCCTTTGGAATGTTTGGGGAATTGGATCAGCAACTGCTTGGGAGGTTTTCTGGGGTTCTAATTTTAAATAAATTTTTAACTTATTGTAAACTTATAATTTACCTAGGGGTTCAATTCTAGCCTGGAGTTAGGCCACACAAGTGACTTGGCACAAGTCACTTATGCCAGTTTGTGAGTGTTGCAAATGCATGGAAAAGTATGTTTGGACCATTCTTGAAGTCAGGGTGGACAGCTCATGTCCATGCACCATCCTCCCTGACTCCGAGAGTGGTTCAAACTTGCTTTACAATGCATTTGTGATACCCCTGGGCCGGCATAAGTGACTTGTGCCGGCCTTAACTCCAGGTTAGGATTGTGCCCCTAATTAATTAATTCAATTTGATGTGATTGTATGAGGGCGGTAAAAATTTTCCTGCTTGATGTGTCACTTCCAGGTTAATTACATCCCTTCTGTTGGATCCTGACAAATTCTCATTCTAAAAAGTGGAGCCTGGTGCTAAAAAGTTTGAAAACCACTGCCTTAGGGCATCTAGCTCAGCAGCAGCCTATCTTCCAGTTGGTCCGTATGTACACAATTGGGGCATGATGGTGTTTGGTGCTTCTGTCTCCTGTGCATCTGTCCCAGCATCAAGCTGTTGAAGACATATTGCCTCTGGGCATGCTGTGTAGTATGTTTAGCTGATAAAATCTTAGCTGCTAGACCTAAATGCCACAGTTTTATCTATTCCTTTGGAAAGACTGAATTTTGTTAATGGCCATCACAACAGCTTTGTGTAAATGAGTTTCATAAGTAGACTGTGGGGGTTGGTGTGTTAAAAGAAATGGCCACCGCTTGTCAGTTTGCCAAGCTCCTTATCCATTTTGGTGGATAAGGTCCAACCCTCCTGTATTTGGGGCTTACTGAAGGCTGTCAAGGAACAGCACCAGTCTGCTCTGGACCTTTAAAGGCATCAGTGCAAATCCTGTGTTCATTTTTGGGTCTTAACACAGGAGGTTGAGGAAGTTTCTTGCATTCTTTTGGATACAACTCTTGGTGGAGTATAACCTTGAATTTTCTGTCCTGCATTAGTTGTCATTGTGTGCCTCTGCTCCCTGCCAATAGCAGCTGCCACCACAAGGACCCAAAGTCTTTGACCCCACTTGGACCTCTGTAAAGGTAAGCAGCAGAGCCTGGAGATTTGAGTCACTGACCAGTTTTTTAAAGCATAGGAAAAGATTGGGAGTGGCAAATCCCATTGCAGGGGGAAATTGTCAGCCAAGTTCTGACTGCGTAGTAGTGCTTCAGGAGACAAAAGGAGAGAGAAGCTGGGAAGAGCAGCGAGCAAAAATTATCAACTGAGTCACCGCTGATAATGCGCTCGCTGCTCTCGTCTCTGGCAGAGTCTAAAGCGGTATTAAGTGTGCTGTTCAGAGAGAGAGCATCAGTGGAATGCTAATCGCATTTAAACAGCGTGACTGGTAGGAAAGGCACAGAAAAAGGAGAGGAAAAGGTTTGTTCTTGTCTCCAGATGGCTTGAAAAGCGCAACCCATGACTGTGGAGAGATGCTCAATTAGCAGTGGCTCCTTTTAATCAGGAGTGGTGTTGGGCTGCACTGCCTGGGGAGGCTTTTGAGGTACCTAGGAAGGGTGGTTTGGCATCTTGTGGTTTTGTAAGCAACTGATTTTACACTAATGCATAACATTCCAGTGCGGAGCTATTTGAATTGCCCCTCTACTGCACTTGTCTGTCTGTCCTCGCCCATATCTTAACACATCCCTTTGCTTAGAGTGGTTGCTTGCCTCATCCAGAACTCGGCTTAAGATGACTTATCGCACATTAGCTGCTGCCCACCCTCTCCCTCTGAACTGTTAGGGCAACAACCGGCAACTTGGCTCACAGAATCTTGGCAGGATTAGGTCCATGATGAGAAGGTAAAGGAAATAAGTTTTCTCATAGCTTTGCAGTTTTTCAGAAAGCATAAGCACAGCAACTATCTCCCCCCCCGTCACTCCTTGCTCCCCAGGAACCACCAGATTGACTTAAGGGAAAGAAGGAATGGGTTATAAACTATATAGGGTTATCAACTATAACAGGGCCCTGTGTGTTCCTCAACAAAAAAAACCTGCCACATTTGTATACCAAGGCAACTCAAATTCTGCTATGAGAAAAACGTGCATGATTTCTCTGCCAAAATGTTTCTGCTGCTGCCAGTCCTTGGGAAGGGCATTTTGGAAGCCTCTATTACTGGAAAATCCTCATTCAGCATCTCTTCCGGCTTCTAAATTGCAGCAGGCATTTTCTGTCCACCATATTCACTATCAGAAGGGCTGAATTCTATTGGCAAGACCATAAGAACACAAGAAGAGCCCTGCTGGATCAGGTCAAAGCCCCATCTAGTCCAGCTTCCTGTATCTCACCTTGGCCCACCAGATGCCTCAGGGATGCCTGCATCCTATTGCCACTCCCTTGTACCTTACCTGGTATTCTTAAGTAGCCTACTTCTAACATAAGGAGGTTGCACCACCCATCGTGGTCTATAGCCCACAATGGAATTTTTCCTACAGAATATGTCCAGTCCCCTTTTAAAGGCAACTAAGCCAGATGCCATCACCATCTCCTGTGGCAAGGAGTACCACAGATCACATTATGTTACTTTGCCAGACAGCCATGAAATATATCCCTCTTCTTTTTTTTCTGCTCTATAGACACCCAAAATATGTATACAGGCTTGCCCCAGTATCCATGGTTTCAGTTATCCATGGATGCCAGGGATACTGAGACACATATTAAAAAGATAGGGGAACATTAAGCAAATCTCATTTTTAACCTTGTTGCAGAAGAATCACTGATGTGCCCCTATCTTTAAAAAAAGCGTCCCCAGTATTCATGGTTTCAGGTATCCACAGTGGGGCCCCCAGCGTATACTGGGGCATTCCTGTAGTTTCATCCCCTTCTCTGTTGGTAGCATGACTGGAACATTTCAGTGTTGCTACTAGTAGTTACTGCACCATTTGTGGACTAAACTAAGCATGTGCATGATATGAACAATCCTTTTTCTTGATTTTCTTTTTTGCTTTTTTTAAACCTGAAGGCTTTATTATCATGAACAGGGCAGGGTCATGACTACTGTGACCTCTTTCCCTGGCTATGACTTTGCCCTTTCCAGGTGTCTATGTCTGCAGGGAAACCCCTTACTTACTTACTTACTTACTTACTTACTTACTTACTTACTTACTT
>JAJKFI010000047.1:6450025-6464601 GCA_029204185.1 Lerista edwardsae
CTTACTTACTTACTTACTTACTTACTTACTTACTTACTTACTTACTTACTTACTTACTTACTTACTTACTTACTTACTTACTTACTTATTTTTGCCCTTGTGGATAGAAAAACATCTTGGAGGATTTGAGTAGAAAAACGGAAAAATTGTGTTTTTGATGGGTGTTAAGGACACTGCAGAGGGGAAGGTGGAAAGATCCTGTTTTAAATCTCTGCCTGGTACCTAACTAGGACATGTTCATGCTTGACCAAACCAGATGAAATCCAGTAGTTTATTACTTGAGGTTTATATTACCTCAACATATCCATCAGACAGTGACTCTTCTAGCTGTGGAACAGTACTTTAAGCTTTGCTTTGGAGACATTTTCTCTCCTGCTGTCATCTTTGCTTTCCTTGCTTTCTTTCTAAGAATTCTCTTCTGCACTAGAAGTGCCCCCAGGGTTTCAGGAGCCTCCCACCAAGAGGATCATCTGCAATTCAAGGTGCTCCTGCCTCTTCTTTTTCCTTTGTTCAGTCTGCTGAGTCAGAACATGGACATAGGTTCTACAAGATGCTCTAGTCCTCTTCCTTTGTTGTTCAGTCGCTAAGTCGTGTGGACTCTTTGCGACCCCATGGACCACAGCATGCCAGGCCCTCCCTGTCCTCCACTAGCTTCCAGAATTCACCCAATTTCATGTTCATTGCTTCGGTGACACTATCTAACCATCTCATCCTCTGCCGCCCCCTTCTCCTTTTGCCTTTGATCTTTCCCAGCATGAGGGTCTTTTCTAAAGAGTCCTCTCTTTTCATGAGGTGGCCAAAGTACTTGAGCTTCAGCTTCAGGATTTGTCCTTCCAGGGAGCAATCAGGCTTGACTTCCTGGAGGATTGACCGATTGGATCTCCTTGCAGTCCAGGGGACTCTCAAGAGTCTTCTCCAACACCATAATTCAAAAGCATCTATTCTTCATCTATTTACTGCCTTTTACTTTTCCAGAGGCCTTTTTAATATGGACCATTATCTCTAGGTGCCCAGTTTCTCTTTCTCTAGGTTCATCTTTCTCTTCTAGGGTTTTGGCTGGGAATCCTGGTGATCCTGTCACAGGTGCCAGTGGCATTATGTGTTCGAACTGTAGGGTTTTTTAATGCATATTTGAGGCCAGAAAGGGAAAAAATCAAAGGGAAAAGAGGGCTTTGCTGCTTTTCCTGCAGGCGTTGTAATGCAGCCTGCTGTTCCAGTGAGGGGATGAGTGGCTCTCTACGCAGGTGTCAACAAATGGCACCAGCTGGGAATGTTAATGGGGCTCAACAGGGCAGGACTTGTTTGCTCTCCAGCAGAGCATCAAAGTTGGCACAAGTGAGATATCAGTGGGTCCCTAGGAGGGTGTCCCCTTGCTTGATCCTCTGCCCAAAATATCTGCTTCTCATAATCAGCCTTGGTCTGAATGAAGAAGCAGAGTCCAGCAGTGACCAAGATGTTTGGGGACTTGTTTACTGGCCTTTGCCCTAGAGACTTCCTACACGTAGCATTAGCTGTGGCAAGAGGAATAAATAGCCACTTGCCTGGTCATCTGTGGTGGTTTAGATTTGTCTCTAAGCAAGCAAGCAGCGGCAAGGTGTGCAACCTGAGAATTGCCCCCCCTTGCTTCTTGGGTGCTCTGTACAAAATGCAAATGATGGTTTGGATGGGCACACGCTGGGTGGGCACACTTGGCACACTGGCAAATGCCCAATCTTGCTCCCTCCCCTAAACTAGGCCTTGCTTGGAGAGTAGCCAGTTGTGAGCTAGAAAAATTGGTGCTTGCCCTTGGTTAGGCTCTGTGTTGCATTGGTAACTTGGGAGGTCTAATTACCCCAAACGAATCTAGCAAGACAGCTAAGGCTAATGCGGAAAATATCCATGTAACCCATGTGCCTGCTTCCTGTTAGCAGTAGGAACACTGGTCCCCTCCAGTTTGCTTGGCAGCCTGACTAAAAGCCTCTATTGCAGCTGTTTTCAGCCTTTTTCATTTCACTGCACACTGACAAGGTGCTAAAATGGTCAAGGCACACCATCAGCGTTTTTTTTGACAGTTGTCAAGGCACACTGCACTGCCTGGGGGTGGGGGGCTCACACACACAATACTCCTGCTAATAAATGACACTCCTCAAACTCCTATGGTACACCATTGCAGCTGCAGCACACTGGTTGAAAATTGCTGCTCTATTGTCTTAGCAATGGAGGCAGCTGTTTAGGACTTGTTAAAAGGATGGGACTGGGTTGATGCAGCCAATTCTCCTGATGGCAGTTCCCACCATATTGAGCCCTTTAAGGTTGAAGGCCCTACAAGACCCTGCAGTTGGAGCTACTGGCTCACTTCTGGCAGTGGTGGATCCAGTGGCTTTGGGACCAACCTGAAGGTCCTGGTGCCAGACATTTCCAGAACAAGTGGATTTGGTTATGTTGAATAATTGAGGATGCCCATGCACACACATAAGATGTTGTCTTGCATACTCTAGCTGCATGTGTCTCTTTTTTTGTTTTCCTTTGACAGTCAAAAAGAAAAGAATTATAATGCAGACAGCCCCTGTAGGCGCTTACTGTATCTGAAAATAAATTAAGAAAGCCGAGACATACACAACTGCCGATCAATTCGAGACGTATATCATGCTAGAAGTGATTAAATAAGGGGTTTCCCTTTCTTGCAAACTTTTTCCTCCAGCTAAGGAATATGTATAATTTTATTAGCTTATCTGCTGGAGATGTTCAAGGACCCAAGTCATTAATTATCACCTGCCCAGTCTAATTTTCCTTGTTACTCTTCTGAGGGCTTTGCAGCAATTCAGAGTCCAACCAGGCTTTGAAAAGGACTAAGGAATACTTACATGCTTTTTACCCACTGGTTTTGCCAGGAAACATTTGTGATGGGATCTGATGGGACAGGGGAAGTGTGTTGGCATATGGTGGTAAAAGGAGGTGTTCTGGGAAATCTCAGCACTGTGACACTTCCTCTTCCCCCTGTTCTACATTAATAGAGTGTTTCTTTTGAAAGAAGTGGTTGGTTGACTGATGAAATGGCTTACTAAACCCTGAGACAAACCCTACCTTTCCCAGAGAGTTCAAAAGCAGATTGAAAGAGGAATTGCTGCTTGTGATATGTGCGCCCCCCTCTGGTAAACAGGTTTAGCAGGTTTTTAAAGGTAAAGGTTTCCCCAGGACCGAATGGTCTAGTCGTGACCGACTGTAGGGGGCGGTGCTCATCTCCGTGTCAAAGCCTGTAGAGCCGGCGTTTTGTCCAAGGACAAGCTTCCGTGGTCATGTGGCCAGCATGACTATACGCCGTAGCACACGGAACACCGTTATCTTCCCACCGAAGTGGTCCTTATTTATCTACTTGCATTTAGGTGCTTTTGAACTGCTAGGTTGGCAGGAGCTGGGACAAGCAATGGGAGCTCACTCCGTCACGCTGTCTTGAACCTCCAACCTTCCGGTCAGAAAGCCCAGCACCAACAGTTTAACCCGCTGTGCCACTACGTCCCTCAGCAGGTTTTTACAGTGCTCCAGAACCCTGCAAAACCTGTATTGACAAGAGTTGTCAGTGGGGGACAGTGATGTGATTTCTCAAATTGCTTTCAATTCTTAAGCATGTTTACATCCTCCACACCTCCGCAAGCAAGTGAAGTTCCAGGGATAGTATTACATGGTTTTGGTCTTTTTAGTAAGCACATTGGGATTTGTGGTGTGTCACTAATGACTGTTTTTATATACAAACGCACATGTAGAATGTTGTGGAAGCAAATGGGCTTCTGTAGCAGACAGCAAAAACTCTTGATTCTGCCTTAGCTTCCCAAAACTGAAGTGTGGACTGTGTCCCCACCAAGGGTGCTTCCAGACTAGCTAACCTCTCAGATCTCTGCATGAAATAGGCAGAATCGTAGTTGAAATGTTTATTTTGACAGACCCTTACCTCCCCAGCTGGCTGTGGGGAATTATAAACAATACTTAATTTTTTTAAAAAAAAACGTATTTTTCTCCTACACAGAACTGGTTGTTTGTCTTTGCTTAATTTCAGTGGTATTCATGGACCTACAGTTTGAATAACACTGCTTTATTTCATTTATATCCTTCTCTTCATCCAACATCAAGGCAGTACATTGTTCTTTACTAGCCCCCTTTTATCCACACAACGATCTTGTGAGGTAGGTTAGGCTGAGAGTGACTGGCCCAAAGACACCCAGATTGATGGCAGAAATGGGCCACCCAGTTCCTAGCCCAGCAATCGGGCTGCTTCATTATTCTGCTGGCACATGTGAGGCTCTTATTCTGGCACCTCTTCAAAAGGATAATGGTAAATCTCAGTCTTTTGCCAACCCTCAATATCAGCCTTCCCAATAATCTTGTACCACAGTCAGTTCATCCAAATTTCTTTTTGTTCTCATCAAGACATTGTAATCAGTCCCAAAAGTCCAGGCATCTGGTTAGGTTGCAGAACCCATTCAAATGGGGGGTGGGAATGCTTGTGGTTGCTCTAAAATCATTACCTTGGTGAGCCCTGTTGTTGGATCTCCCACCTTGCCTTGCACTCATCTTAGTATGCAAGACCCATAAGTCCCTTGAAACCTGCTACCTACCGAGAGTCCCTCCTCGTTTTGCTACCTCTGCTACAGGGACCACCCTTGAGTCGTTTGCACCTGGATCCAAACTACCTGATTTTGTCTGGAGATTCAAATTCTGCTGGACTAGCTCAGCTGATCCTCCTTGCCTGGTTGTCAATGAATTCCCCTGCCTTTCTCATTATCCCAATTGCTTTCACTGGAATGGACTCCAGTTGAAACAGATTTCCCAGGCTCTCTGTGTCTGGCTTAAAAAAGAAAAGTAGATCTTTTGTCAAAACAAACTTAAGGTGTCCTAATCAGTATCAAATTTGAATGTGTCATCAAAACACAATGTGGGTTGTTATATTGTTTCTGCCACAACCCGGCAGTTAAATTACAGGTGTGCCCCGGTATCACTGATATCACCGGTATCCACAGGTACCATGGATACTAGGATGCCTATTAAAAAGACTGGGGAACATTAGATAAATCTCTTTTTACCTTGTTGCAGCAAAACCACTGATGTTCCCCTATTTTTCAAAGTGGTCCCCAGTATCAGTGGTTTCAGTTATCCACGGGGGAGTCTGGAACGGAACTCCAGCAGATACCGGGGCATGCCTATACCTAAATTCCGTCCTGTGTTTGGTCGTCCCCAGAGAATCCCAGTCTTTTCTACCCCACCGTGATTGGAAGCCCTTTGATTTGGGGGAGGGGATGCCAGTTCTGAGTTCTCTTTACAGCATTTCCCTCTCTCAAAACACCAGAACCAGGGGGCATCCGCTAAAACTGAGGGTTGGGAGAGTTAAAACAGATAAAAGGAAGTACTTTTTTACCCGGCGGGTAGTTAATCTGTGGAACTCCTTGCCACAGGAGGTGGTGATGGCATCTGGTCTTGATGCCTTCAAGAGGGGATTGGACAGATATCTGGAGGAAAGGTCCATCGTGGGCTATAGGCAATGATGGATTGTGCAACCTCCTTACAAAGGTGGTGGGCTACTGGTACCGGGTGCAAGGGAGTGGCAACAGGATGCAAGCATCTTGTAGTCTCATGCCTTCCTGGGGCACCTGGTGGGCCACTGTGAGATACAGGAAGCTGGACTAGATGGGCCTTTGGCCTGATCCAGCAGGGCTCTTCTTATGTTCTTATGTTCTTATGTTCATCTGGTAGGGTTTGGTTGCAGCAGCAGGTGAGCGGCCCCACACAATGCGTGGCTGGCCGAAGGTGAGGAGCGCTGAGAAATATTATAGCAAGCAGTCAGGGCAAGGTGGAGACTTCCTCAAACTTCAAAAGTCCTGAGTCATACATTTCACGCCCATCTAATCATTTCTGAATTTATGTGCTGGTCACCAATGAAGGTCACACATCTTTATTATGCTGATGAGAGCCAGCCAACTGCAGCGGCTTCCAAGAGAGCTGATTACCATCTCGCAAACGGTCTGAGGGAGTTAATTTTGGGGATGGGGTGCTGAGGGAAGAGCCTATTCTCGTAGTGACGGAGCCGAGTGCCTGGAGGAGCCCAGCCTGCACGGTTGGCTGCATCAGGTTGCACGCCCACTATCCTATTTTAAGCACTCAGCGGTGTGGATGTTGGGAAGTGCGCCAGCACCATCAATTGTGAATATACTGTAGCAATCAAAAGGTTCTGTCAACAGAATTGCCTGCAATTGACTGAGCTCCTGGCAGGGGGATGAAGGCCATAGCACAGTCATTCCTTGTTTCCCTAGCTGAAAGAAATGCTGGTTCATATTTGTGTTTACAGATGATAATCATGTACACTGCAAAACGCTTGTAAAAACAGTTCATAGGTTGCATAACTGGCATTTGAGTTTGGCTATCACATCTATAATTTTCAGTGAACTCCATTTTACTTCAGTATATTTTCCAGAGGAGGAATATATACAAATGGTTCATGGTAATTTATATATGTTTTAAACCTGATGCTGTAATTAGATTTTTGTGATTAGATTTTTGCATTCCTCTCCTTTTTTCTGCTGTAAATGTCTCAGCCGTTCGTTGTGTTTAAGGTACTTTTATCCCATTCTAACAAGCCCAGTGATGTCATGCACCCACTACGCAACCACTACGCGAGTACCGGTTTCTAGAAGTTGAGCTGGCCTAAATCATTATTTGTTTGGCATTTGGACAAGTGCCAATCAAAAGTGAGTACCGGTTTCTAAATCATTTGGATGACACCACTGAACAAGCCGTTTGTGCAATTTGTTTGCTTATTTCTAAGAGGCCCTTTAATCTGCAGAGGAATTCATAACTTGATAATTCCCACAAGGACTGTCTATTTTTCAGAAGAGCAGCTGTTACTGAGGGTGAGAAATTTGTGCAAAGTTCCAGTACGTTGGGAGGAAGCCATTGTTGAAGAGAGAGAGAATTCAAAACTGAGTCCCTTGTTTCTCTAGTAGGTTAAACTTCTCCCACTTGTATTCATGTTTATTTACCATCTCTTATAGAGGTGCTGGGATGGGGCCCAGTTATGACCTCCTATTTCATGAACCTCATCATAGTTCTGTGTTTGGGTTTCAGAGCTGATATTCAGAGAAGGTAAATCTTGACCCAGAACAAATGTGTGTGAATACAGACACCAGAGATAGACACCTCTGACATCATGGTTGCCAAGCTGGTCGGATCTTGTTGCCACCACTCCTTCCACTTGGGGCCAAATGTTTAGCTATGGTACACACTTCAGCCAGGTGTGCTCAGATATTCCCAGCCAAGGGAATTGTAGCCAGTCTTTGGGCAGATCCCAAAGTCAGGAAGAGCTCCGTGTCAAGTGGCAGGCAAGAATTCTTTCTTTTTTTTCTTTTTTCTTTTTTTGAATATTTTAATTTTATTTAACTAATAAAAATAAAAGAAAAATGTAAATCATACATAAATACTTTTCAAGACAGAGCAAGAGCAATACTTACATATAGTTTTCTTACTACCAAGCAGGGTGGATAAAAATCATGATTTTAAAAAATAAAATAATTGGATTTTTTTTATTTAAATTGGATTTTTTATCAAATTTATTTTAATAAAATACTTTTGGAATAAAAATCTATCTAAAGAAAGTTTTCTATTTAAGATACATTAATAATTTAATTTATTCAGCATGAAATGGAGCTTAGTTATGTAGCATGAGGCTGTATATTCTGCAATATTTACATTTTTGGTAAACTCATTCAATGAATCCAAGCTCTGCAAGCTGAGATAACATTCACTGCATTGATGCATTTACACAATTTCACAGTAACAATGAGATAAATCATAAAACATGTTTAAGCAAATATAAGGGTATGTAATATAATATTGTTTTAATTAAATAAAAGAATTTGAGTCGTTCTCCAACTATGTGTGATTAACCTATTAACCTAAAATTGGTTCTTATATCCCCATTTTACTAACCTGACAGCTTATTAGTCTAAATAGGAAACCTCCATTTTGTTTGCAAATAATATTAAGGATTGTAACTACCAGCGAGAATGAGTCCTTGCATTTAAAGAGCACCTGTCATTTTAGATCCATCATGGCAGTGCTTGTTAGTGGGCATCCACTCACCTGCTGCCCGCCACGTCCTTTACCTTGTTGTGTTACTTCTGCATTACCAGCTGTCCCATTAAAGTGAATGGGATATCGGTGAGTCAACAGTGGGTCAGAGGAGGAGCCGCTGTGGGACAGAGATCAGTTGCTCTTTAAAAATTATGATTTAAATCGAGTTGATTTAAATGAAGCCTTTTTACTAGTGATTTAAATCGACTTGATTTAAATCAACTTGATTTAAATCAAATTCACCCTGCTACCAAGTCTTATACTAGCCAGTTAATTCCCCCATTACAGTTATTTTAATCTATTTCCATTTATTCTAATCAAATCTGCATAGCATTAAGTCATTCCCTCTCATATGTAAGTAACGTTACTTATATATGTATATATGCAAACTATTCCCAAGAGGGAGGTGTTGAACTTACAAGCATTCATAAACAGGCATGTACTAAACGTCGTCATTGACTATGGATCGCCTCTACAACCAATAGGAACCATCATTTCAGAGGAGTCTCCATTAAGAAGAAAGATCAATTTCTTAGGGTCAAGGAGTGCTGATCTGGTTATTAAATTCAGATCCAGATAGAGGGATCGGGCTGCTGCATGGATTGTGCACTGGAAGAGAATGGAAGGTAGTGTCTTCACTACGCCCAAGGCACAAGGGCAGCGACGATTGGGGAAAGTAACCTTGCAGTATCTTCCCAAAGAAACTTGGGAAGGGGTGATGTTAAATCTGGCGCAGGACACCATGCTCTAAATCCCTGCATTACCTTTCCCGGCAGTTTCATGTTAAATAGCACAGGGGATATAATGAATAGCTGTGGCACCCCACAAATCACCCCACATCAGGGTGCAGAACAGGCATCTTCTAGTTTCACTATCTAGGTCAGGTCAGTTAGGAAGGAATGGAACCACTGTAAAACAGTGCCTCCAAGTCTCGATCCAGTTAGGCGGTCCGGACAACACGGTCAATGGTGTCGAGATGGTGTCCAGCAGGACCAAAAAGGGTATACCTGCATAGTTCTTGGCACAGGTCATCAATCAAGGCAACCATCAACAACCTGAATGGTTGGTGCCTGAAAGGGGTCCAGATAATGTTTCTTCAATTGAAACAATCCAACCCCCAATAAACCCTCACCCTAGGACATCCCTCACATATCCATTCACAAAATATAGAGGGCCAAAACCCTAACCCTGCCCACCCCTTCTTTCACCAGGGCAATAGGGAACAGAATAGTGTGTTCTTGCATACCCCATAGACTGATCCAAGGAACATCCCCCCCAACTCCCCGATATTGAGTGGGAGGGGATTGGTGGGCTCCTTCAGTGGGCAGCTGCATGATCCACACTGTCACAGTGATCCTCACTGTCAGGGCCAGGCTTAAGCCAATGTGACCAATGTCATCACAATGGGCCCGCACTTTGGGGGTCCCTCCACCAGCGCAGTGAGCATATTGCCTGCTGCTGCAGCTGCTATCTCTATAAACTGCAAGTCAGTGGGGTGAGCAGAGCAGTTTTACCTTGGGCGCTCCCACCTGCCCCTGCCTCCAAATGGCCCAAAATGGGCCTCCTGGAAGCAGTTGGCAATGACGTCATCGTGTCACCACCAACTGCTTCCAGGTGCCATGTGTGGCACCACAAACGTTTTTCTTGGTGAGTGAGGGCCCTGCAGGAATGTACCACATTGGAGTGGCAGGGGCCTAGAGTGGTCCCTGCTCACTGCTGTTGCTGCCACTATGCCGCTCACCTTCTCTACCCCAGTCAGGTGATACGATGGGGGAGAGAGATGGTGTGGTTTCGGTACAATTGAAAGAAAATACCCCCAACCACTTGGAAGCAATCACGTGCTCACTTTGCATGATCCTCAGGACTAAGAGCCTGTGGTTCTAGCCCTTAGGCTCATGCCAGGTTCGCACCCCTGGCAAGGCAGAAGCTCAGATACCTGCAGGAATCCAATCAGGTATTGCCCTGCTGGCTGGCTGGAGGCCAGTCAGCCTTCCTTCTTCTCTCCCCTCCCCACAAGTCAGAGCCCAAGAACCTGCAAGGGAAGCAGGAGTTCATAGTTCATATATCATAAACTATAAAGAGAATAACCTTGACTCACCATTTTTTGCTTTGATCTGGAAAAAAAGTCTAGCTTTTGTGAATTCTCCTACGCTTAGCATGTGGTTTAAAAGCAAAGAAGCATTTTTTTTAGTTTTTGGCAGCTTCTGTGAGATCTTTGCGCCTTTTGGATTTTAGCTCTGCTGGGTTTATGTTTATTTTTACCTCTTTAGGATTCCTCATTAGCGAAACTAGGACTTAATCACATTTGTCAAGCAACAGAGCACTTGCTGCTTCCAATTTATTAGTTGAATTTGTGGAACATGGTTGCAGTGGGAGATCTTCCTTATAAACCAGATTTGGCATTCATTTGTAAATCGGATACATCAAAACATAATGTGTTTGCCAATAAAATCTGTCGTGGGGAATTGAGGCCAAATATTTCAAAGCAGAAACTCTGGGGTTTCTCTCTCTCTCTCTCTCTCTCTCTCTCTCTCTCTCTCTCTCTCTCTGCCTAATATAAGCGTTGGATATGATCATGCCTCCCATCAAAGATGAAAATTTTCACTGTCAGCTACAGACTGTGTATGTGGTTGTCGTAGTGATTTTGTGATAAATGGCCACAGCAGATCTGTCACCTAAGTATAAACTTCACAACTGTTGGTACAGACATAGGCCTCAGGATGCTAAGTATGGAAATTAGCCACATGTGAAGAATTTGTTGCTTTCATTTTTAACTTTCTTCCTGGAGCACACAGGGTGCTTCAGATCAGAATTTGATCTTTAAAATAGTTCAATAGGTCTTTTGCAGCTTCACCTACCATATGAAGAAATAGAGCTCCCTGAGTATATAATCTTTCTTTATCTGCTCCATTTGGAATACAGTTCCACTCAAAGCCTCATTTCCATCTTCTAGGTTTCTCAGCAATACGTCCCGCAAAGGCAAACTTTTATTAAGGCTTTAGCAGCTGATTTTTTGCTTCACTATTTTCTTTTCAGTTCCTCTTCTGACACCTTGTAATATTTGTTGCTACAGACTTTTTGTAAATGATGCCACAGGAGACTGAAGTGTGAAACCGAGCAAAGTCTTCCTGCGACTGATGTCCAAATTGCTGCAGACCAGATTCGGTCCCCTGCTGGTGTTTTTAAGAACTGCTTCCCACCTTGCAGCCACTCATAGAGTAGTTTGGTAGCTACTATCATTACCTTGGTCCCCAGTCTTTCCCCTTGCCTCACGTGTTAAGGAGACTGTGATTCTTTGTTTTGCTAAATAAAGATTTTAGAAAAACTGCTGCTGGGACTGGAGGGGGAGGTGTGTAAGGTGATGGCACAGACGCTTGACAGTACATCCTGGAACCACAATGAAAAACTTCAGAAACATTTTTTTTCTCCTAGATCTCAACCTAGGACTGGAAAACAATGGATGTATGTCTTACAACAGGGCTTCTCAAACTTCATTACTGTGGCTCTGGAAAAATAATACAGAAATTTGTGTCATCATCCCCCCCATTATAGCTAGTTGCAACCCACATTCTGAGAACATCTGGAGTAAGACAATTGGTTTATCTAGCTCAGCATTGCCTATGTTTACAGGCAGTGGCTTTCTGAAGTGCTGTGTTCCATTTTACCACTTTAGCCCTCTTGCCACCTCATTTTGCTGCATGTGTTGATCGAACTGTAACTTAATCAGTGGGTTCAGCTAAGTTCAATTTTGAGTTTGGAATTCAGCCTGGAAACTGGTGGGTTTTTTTATACAATGGCTAAACGCTGGAATGTGTGAGGTACACTAAGTGCACCGGATACATACCGGTTCTGTTCTACATTTGTCTGGAACTAATGTAAATTGAAGTAGCCGATAGGTCCAGTGCTTTAATGCCTGCACAAAAACATCGCAATGAATGTACTGTGCCTCTGTGAAAGTGCCGATGTGGCTGTTCGTAACTTGGGAACCCACCGTAAGCAAGGTGCTGGGTATGTTGCATCTCTCCTCTCACCCCTGAGTAGCCCCAGTCTGTTCCTGTACACAGCATTAGGCAGCCCACCTTCCTCAGCAAAGGAGTACCATTCAAGTGCATTTTAAGGTGTTCCAGTGAGATTGGGGTTTTGTAGTTGTGAGTGTTGTCCGAGTGTGACCTCGGGACCCATGGCCTTCAGAAGACCACGTGAGATGACTTCCCATCCGTCTTTTCTCTCTTATAGGTCTGATGTCAAGTGCATTCCACATGTTCTTGGCAGGCAGCAATCACTGCAGTTACAAATGAACACCAGTTGGCACCTGTTCTGCCTTGTAACCACTCTAAGGACTTGTCTGTTTTCCTTACAGAAGTCTTGTGTCCAAGGCTTGCCAAGGCTTGTGAAAACGTTTCTGGTGGGAAAACCTGGCTGTTGTTGTTTTTAGTGAACAGTACTAGAACTAGCTCTGAAGGAATTCCAGTCTGCAGGACAAAAAAGATCAGGACTTCTTGCCTGGCTCTGTGATAAAGGGTCCCAACTCTTCCTCCCTGGCTCTCCTTGGCTCAGACAAGGTGGAGCAAGTGGCTCCGATTGAGGGGTGGAAGCCCTTGCTTTTGGCAACGTTTACGGTAAGTGAACCCTCCAGCACAGTAGACTGAAGATGCTGAGGATGGCATCCCATTTTCCAGGTTTACTTTGAATTGGCTGGGATGTCTAAATTAGGCAACCTGTCTAATCTAATGTGCAAAACCAGTGGGGTTTCTCCTCCAGTCTCAGCTAGAAGACCACAAACATTGCCAGATAAAAGAATTGCTCGGACAGAATGTACTGTCTGCTGGACTTAAGCATTATATGGACTTTACTGGGGTTTGCGTCTGTTAATTTGTAAGCATGACTCTTGTCAGGGTGGCCAAACTGCAGCCTTTGAGCCACATGCGGTTCTGTGACATATGAGACTTGTGGAAATATGTTGACTGAGCTCCTTTTTGCATCACAATTAACATAAGAAGGTAAGCATTTTATGTTTCAAGCATCCTAATTATTTACTGGGAATATGGTAAACCAAGAGTCCTGGATTAAAACATAAGTGTAGTGTTCATGGTTAGTACATATATTTAAAAATTTAAAATTTTCTTAAATATTGTGGCTCTCAAACACCTGAAGTTTATCATATGTGGCTCTTATGTTAAGTTTGATCACCTCTGTCGTATGCTGTGCATTTACTGAGGTGGATGAAGACATTCCTGTGCGTGTGTAAGAGCATTTCAGGGAGATGTTAAAGCCTCTTAAGCGTAACCCTGCTGGGTCAGGTCTAGGATCCTAATAGGAGCTAGTGAGCTTCCTCTGGGGGTATTCCAGCAAGGCGTGAAGGCAAAAGACCCTCCCTTCTGGCTTGTCTCAAGCAGAGAGATGATGCCTGGGAAAACACAGAAGCTTTCTTGGCTAATAGCTATTGAGAGATCTTTCTTTGTTCATTTGTTGAAGCTTATTTTTTTAGGGTTCTCAAACCTTTTTGCACCAAGACCCACTTTTTAGAATGACAATCTGTCTGGGACCCCCCAGAAATGATGTCATGGCTGGAAGTCCTGTCACAGTGATGCCAGAACCTGCTGCTTTCCTGATAGTGCAGCAATAAGTTATTTCTCAGTCATTTTCCAATAGCAAAGTAAATCAGAAAGGGAAAAAAAGCCTATTTACAACCTTGACACAAGCAACACAATTACACAGCCCTCCCCCTTTCCAGCATCCCATCTTCCCATATTTTCAATGATGGCTGCTCTAGGTGCTTCGAGACCCACCTGAAATTGGCTTGCAACCCATTGGTGGGTCCCAACCCATAGTTTGGGAACCACTGTTTCAGAGCCATTCTAGCAGAGGAGTGTATAAGTTAATTATGCACTGTGTGCCAACACATGTTATTGAACATATTCATATACTGCTCTTACAAAATCCGGCTTACGCAAAGCAGTTCACAAGTTTAAAAACAAAAAATGCAAAGGAACAGAAGAGCAGAATGGCAAACAAAGTGACATAAAAAGTAGTCTACAATCCACTGCCAGCTACAGCATAAAATGTTAAGCCAAAATCAATTAAATGTCAAGCAGCTTTTTGTCTGCCTTAAATCTGCTGCCCATCAATTTCATTGGGCAGCTAATGCTGGTTTCTATGATAGAGTAAAATATTCTCTCCCCACGCACTGCCTGCTTTCTTTTCATAATTGAATAAACATCAGTCCTGCCCCCTTCATAGCAGTATGCCTTTTTCTAAGCTTAGCATCCCCCAAGTTCTCCAACTCCTTGATCAGGTTTGAGGGAGAGCCTTGAAATCTGCATGACTGTGAAACGTAGAGGTTTGTGTTACAGAAGTTCTCATTTCCCCGCTATCCCAGCCTTTAGGAGCCTGTGCAAAGAAGGGAACAAGAAAGTGGGCAGGACTGCTAAATGGGTAGTTAACTCTCTCTCTCTCTCTCTCTCTCTCTCTCTCTCTCTCTC